>CM042539.1:1281254-1458754 GCA_023630585.1 Cranoglanis bouderius
AAACACTTTCACTCAGAAAATTGATCAGAGTTTGTAATTAGAGGGATTCCTCACTGAAACACATAAGGTGGGCTTAAATGGTTCCACAGTGAGTAATGGTAAAAAAAAGACAATGTTTTCCTTTAAAAATGTAAGATATGTTTACAAAGGCATGCATGAAGCTTAAATATACTCTTGACTAAGCATCATAGTAATTTTCATTGTGCCCACATTAAGAAATGTTAAGTTTTCTTTCATTCAAGGTTAGCTTGTGTTGGCTATAATTTGCATGCATTTTGTGGCGCTGTACCATTTAAGCCCATCTTTAAAAAAAGTTAATTTATGAAAATATTCTGCTCTACAAAACAATTTATGATGTATTTATTTGTAAATTAATGTAAAATTAATCACAAAACATTTAGTGTTTGTAGTTCACATGCTTAATTCGTTGGCAGTCTATCTTTCTGTGAGGCTAATGGTTTGACCTTGAGATTAGCTTTGTGCGCAAGCTAATAAAACTCATCTTTCCATTTAAAGGAAAATGATATAAAATGATAAAGTACTATTTGTTCATACACAAAAAACAATACATTTATCTCTTATTTGACATAATATCAATGTATTTACCAAAGAAATGGCTGAAAATTGCAGAAATGTCTTGATTTCTGAAGAGTCCTGAAACACCAAAGTTTTTGGGGTGACTTTGTGTGAGGTCCCCTGAGACAGCATGCACATGGGTGGGGCTAACTCAACATTGCCAAATGTGATTGATATGCAATAAAAAATGTCAGGGAAGTAACAAATCACTGGACTGGTTAAAATAATGTGGAGCATAAAATATGATTTTCTCTTTTTTAATTTGACTTCAGAGTTGAAAGTGGGCTTAAAGGGTACATGGGCTTAATGGGTACACTTACCCTACAATGTGACACTGTAACTATCACTGCATCATAGCATTACAATGTGACACTGTAACTAACACCATATCACAGCTTGGCACTGCAACTAACAATGTATCACTGCATGACACTGTAACTAACACTGCATTACAGCTGGACACTGTAACCAACACCACATTACAGCATTACACTGTAATACGGCATTACAGCTTGACACTGTAACTAACACTGAATCACTGCATCACAGCATGATACTGTAACTAACACTGCATCACAGCATGGTACTGTAACTAACAAGGTATCACTGCACGACACTGTAACTAACACTGGATCACTGCATGACACTGTAACTAACACCACATTACAGCATTACACTGTAATACGGCATTACATCTTGACACTGTAACTAACACTGCATCACTGCATCACAGCATGATACTGTAACTAACACTGCATCACAGCATGGCACTGTAACTAACAATGTATCACTGCACGACACTGTAACTAACACTGCATCACTGCATGACACTGTAACTAACACCACATTACAGCATTACACTGTAATACGGCATTACATCTTGACACTAACTAACACGGCATCACTACATTACAGCATGGCACTGTATCTAACACTGCATCACTGCATGGCACTGTAACTAACACCACATTACAGCATTACACTATAACACTGCATTACAGCATGACATTGTAACTAACACTGCATCACATCATGGTACTGTAACTAACACTGCATCACATCATGGTGCTGTAACAAAATTACACGGCTTGATGGCCCCTGAGATACAAAGGGGCCCATACGAATGCAAGAATTTTCTGTTAGCATGTTAGATTTTGTTACAATTATTCTTACCATGCTTCATGCTTTCTCAGGGGGCCCCCTTGAAGATCCACTGAAGGATATGTGTGAGTGGGGGTAGTGCAGGGTGACAAGTAAGATGTTACTCGGGGACCCCAAAGGTTCATAAACAGCCCTGGACACAGCCTAATGTTATAACCAATGCTACAATCTGATACTGTAACCCTGCATCATATCATCATGCTAACATTACATCACAGCCTTTTACTGCAACCAACATGGCATTACAGCTTGGTACTACAACTAACATTTCACAGCCCCATGCTGTAAGAAACACTACCTCACAAGCCAGTGATGTAATTAACAGTGTACCACAGCCTGAGACTGTGTTCGTAACACTGTGATGTGATGCAATAATGACCCTAATGATTTTTAAGAATGACTTTTTTTCGTAAATTATCTTACATTATGCCTCATTTATAAATCTTTTAGTAAAGTTGTGTGTAAATGTTTGCATAAACCAAACCAAACTAAAAAATTCCGCTGGATTTACAAAAGTTTCGGAAATGTTGATGAATGCCAATCACTCATAAATTACCAAGCACTTGCATATCTCGTTGGCATGCAGTGATGCTCACAGAACTGAACAACAGGAAGTGGAATTATTTTTACTCAAAATGAGCGATAATGGTTAAGGCTGAAAGGCAGAAGTGGAAGTTATTTTGACTCACTTCTATGCCAATAAAAAGATTTAATAATATATGATGATGATAATAATAATAATAATAATAATAATAATAATAACAATAATAAGCTAACGCTAAATCTTCTCCAAGCTGAAGCATATGTTTACGGCTTACAGCTCTGCGTAGACAGACTGGCCCGTCCTCTGTTTATATGGCGCCATTTCTTTTGTCATAATGTAATGATTTGTTTTATTTGTCTTGATTTAATGGTTTGTGTTGGCTCCCTTTCTTTCTTTTTATATTCTTTAATTACTGCCAATAATATAAAATGACTGGTTTTCACAAAATTGTCTCGATTGCATTCTTAACCTGCTTAACCAAAAATAGCTGTTTCATTTAGTTCTGCTCAGCTATGCCATGTTGTTCAGCGCATTTGATAGCTTTTGTATACGAGAAAGTTATGAACATGCTAGTAGTAGATGCAGCAGAGGTAAAAATGTAACATATTTGGAACAAAAGGGTTTACAGTTTACGCTGAGAAAAGTTGGTTGCCATAGTTTGATTTAGGGTCCAGAGGGAATTTTTAGTGGAGTCGTAGCCGGACACAAAAGGGGTGAGAACCAGTGGAGTAAAGAACTCGATTGGATAAAGAATTGAATGGGTAGATGCTAATAAATGGAAATGCATTGTAATTGATATTTTGAAAAAGTCACAGGTGAGGTAACATTGCGACTCCCCATGAACCTGTAAAACCATAACGACCGTATCTGATACCATTACTAACATTGCATCAGTCTCATGTTGCAACTAACATTGCATTACAGCCTGATACCGCATTACATATCGACACCGCATGACAGCCTGATACTATAACTAACACTGCATTACAGTCGGATACCCTAATTACCACTGCGTCTCAAGCTGATACTATAACTAACGCTTCATTACAACACTGCGGAGCCGCCTCCGACTGTAACAATGCAGTACATCCTGATACAGTAACTAAACACTGTAAAACAGACACTGCATAAATGCCTGATACTATAACTAACATTCCATTACAGCCCAAAGCTTTAACTAACACTGCCTTATAGCCTGAAACTGTAACTAGCACAGCCTGATACTAGGGGTGCTATGATACAAAAATTTCATGATACACATTGTCACACACACTACAGCCACACTACAGCCATAACATTAAAACCACTGACAGGTGAAACGAATAACATTGATTATCTCGTTACAATGGCGCCTGTCAAGGAGTGGGATATATTAGGCAGCAAGTGAACAATCAGTTCTTAAAGTTCATGTGTTGGAAGCGGGGAAAATGGTCTTGTGGGGTGTTCCTGGTATGCACTGGTTAGTACCTACCAAAAGTGGTCCAAGGAAGGACAACCTGCAAACCGCTGACAGGGTCATGGGTGCCCAAGGCTCAGTGATGCGCATGGGAAGCGAAGGCTAACCTGTCTGGTCTGATCCCACAGAAGACCTGAAGACCTACTGAAGCATAAACTGCTGAAAAAGTTAATGCTGGCTATGATATAAAAGTGTCAGAACACACAGTGCATCACAGCTTGCTGCGTATGGAGCTAGACCGGCTAGATTGTTGCCCATGCTGGCCCCTGTGCTCAGCCGAAAGCTCCTACAATGGGCATGTGATCATCAGAACTGGACCATGGAGCAATGTAAGAAGGTGGCCTGGTCTGATGAATCACGTTTTCTTTAACATCATGTAGATGGCGGGGTGCATGTGCGTTACCTGGAGAAGAGATGGCACCAGGATGCATTATGGGAAGAAGGTGAGCCAGCGGAGGAAGTGTGATGCTCTGGGGAATGTTCTGCTGGGAAACTTTTGATCCTGGCATTCATGTGGATGTTACTTTGACACGTTCCACCTACCTACACATTGTTGCAGACCAAGTACACACAAGATACCACAGCACACCTTCAGGGCTCTTGTGGAGTCCATGCCTCGACGGGTCAGAGCTGTTTTGGTAGCATAAGGGGAACCTACACAATATTAGGCAGGTGGTTTTAATGTTATGGCTGATCTGTGTATATTCATAGTTCTCTTTTAAAAATCCCATAGCTTAGAACGTACAGCAGAAATTGTTTTATATTGTTTTATATTTTTTTATAGTATAAATGTATCTAAATGGATTCCATTCACTGTTATATTGTCTTGCAAACACCATACTGAAAAAAAGGAATATTAATATGCATATTGTAACACACCTATTATAACTATTACAGCTTGATACTGTAACTAGTACTGAATTACAGCCGGATACGCTAACACTGCGTCACACCCTCATACTCTAACTATCTCTGCTTCACTGTAACTAAACTGCAATACAGATTCATTTTCTAACTAACACCGCATTATAGCCTGACACTGTTATTAACACTGTATCTATGCTATCACTAAGGTTTTCACATTTGTCCTTTCCCATTTGAGCCCCGAGTTTGGTAAGATAAGGGCTATGTGAACACTGTTTTCGAGCCCGGGACTAGGCCAGAGATCTGATCCCTGGTCCTCTTGAAAACAGTGGTCTGGCACGGCACTGCATCAGATGTGGAAGCTAGTCACACTCAGGGCTGCATGCCGAGTAATGTGATTGGTTCAATTTGTCGTGTTACCTAGGTGGGTTCCGACCCCCAGCCGAAACCCCCACCCCCACCCCGCCCAACGAGTGTGGACTCATTCATGGGAATCGCGGCACAACACCACTTCCTATAGGTAGTCTCAAGTTTGGTAGCTTGGTGCGCTTCCTGGTCCACATGACAGCTTTCATATTGCCAAATTTTCAAGCAAACCGTGTTCTGTTTCGGACTAAACTGCCAGTGTGAAGGCCCCCTTACATATTCAAACGCTGTAACTCAGACTTCATCACAATCTCTTACTGTAACAGTGCATACAGTCTGATACTGTCACGAACAATGCAGAACAGTCTTTTAAATGTACCTAACATTGCATGATGGCCTGGTACTGTTACTAACATGTATCACAGCCTAACTCTGTACCTAATACTGTGTAACAGCCTATAAATATCAGATATCAGTATCACTCTGTCTTACTGTAACCAACACAGGATCGTAGCCTCAAACCCATTTTACACCAGACTCTGTAGACATGCTGATCCACTCGTCCAATGCACTCCCATGTTATTCAGTGTGACCTTTTTCACCTCATTCCAAATTCTGTTTTTGCAGCATTGACACCATGATGCTTTAGTGCAATTAGTGTTATATATAAAGGAAAAACAAAAGAGCAACTGTTGGTCAGGTTTGATTGAGAATGTCAGTGCTGGACGTAATCAGACTGTCAGCAAATTCGTTCTATAAACAACTACATAGAGAGGAATATTATAGTAGGGTTGCAGTGCATAAACCCATCATTACAAAACAAATGCACGTTTGAGAGTTCAGTGGTGCAAACACCACAGGCACTGGTCTTCAGAGATGTGGAAAAAAGTCATATGGTCAGGTGAGTCATCCTTCACCGTATTCTCAGCAGCTGGGCATTTGCTTGTGTGGCAAACCTTAAGAAAATGGCGCAGGCCAGAATGCATAACCCATACAGTGAGGGGGTTCATACTGTAGGGGCATTTTGCATTTACATTTACAGCATTTAGCAGATGCCTTTATCCAGAGCAACAGAAGTGCTTTGTAGTCTCTATCAAAACATATCCTGAAGATAGTTCACTAGGTCAAGAACTAAGAATACCACTGAGCTAAAACCCTGTTAGGGGAGGCTATAACAGCATAACAGCAGAAAACACTCAATTCAGTTTTTTAAATGGGTTACATAAGAGCTCATTCATGGGCGCACGTGGCTTATTGTTTAACATTTTTGCCTTGCACCTCCAGGGTTGGGGGTTCGAATCCTGCCTCTGCCCTGTGTGCGTGGAGTTTGCATGTTCTCCCCGTGCTTTGGGGGTTTCCTCCTCCAGTCCAAAGACATGTGCTGTAGGCTGATTACCATTTCCAAATTGTCTGTAGTGTGTGAATGGGTATGTGAATGAGTGTGTGTGTGATTGTGCCCTGCGATGGGTTGGCACCCCGTCCAGGGTGTCCTCCGCCTCGTACCCCGAGTTCCCTGGAATAGGCTCCAGACTCCCTGACGACCCTGTGTAGGATAAGCATCAAAATGGATGAATGGATGGAAGATCTAATTCAAATGCTTGGTGAGGTGGTTGTTCTTAAATTTTCATTTGAAGACAGCAAGGGACTGTTTTGTAAACACCAGTCGTTTTATAGTATTGGCATTTATTAGAGAATTTAAAAAAAAAAAAAGAAAGAACGTGGACCAACACATACCCAAAAGTCTAAGACAATAATGATTCTGACAAAAGAAATGGCGGTCTGTCTGTGCATAGCTGTAAGCCTGAAGATTTTGTTCTTGCTTATTATTATTAATATTATATATTATTAAATATTTTTATTGGCATAGATGTGAGTCAGAATAAATTATATGAAATTGATTGTTCATATTGTGCTCATAGTTGTCTGTGCACTTGAACTTTTATTGAGTTTTGTGTGCACATTATGTGTGATCAGCATACTATTGCGAGTACAAAGAAACTCAGCATTTCTGAAACTTTTTAGTACAGTTTGGCTTACACAAACATTTACACACTTTAGAAGAAGAAGCCTTTCATTGTCACATATACATTACAGCACAGTGAAATTCTCAGCTTTTTAGCAAGCTGGGGTTAGAGCACAGGGTCAGCCATGAAGCGGCACCCCTGGAGCAGAGAGGGTTAAGGGCCCTTGCTCAAGGGCCCAACAGTGGCAGCCTGAACCCCCCACCTTCTGAGCAGTAACCCAGAGCCTTAACTGTTGTACCAACAAAAGATCGATAAATGAGGCTAAACAGAGCTGCTTCTGGGTTTTTTGTGTTCTGTTATTGTTTATATAGTAATGTGCTTTGGTTCATGACTTGTCCAGTTCAGTCACTGCCCCTGTCTTGTCATTGGTTTAGCCATGACTGTTCTCACCTGTTTTTTATTTGTTCTTGATAAGTTTGTGTATTTAAGCCCTTGTGTTTCAGTATTTGGGTGCAAAGTCTTGTTCAGTTAATGTCCATTTCTAAGCCTTGTTTCTTGCCCAGTTGTCCTAATTCTTGTTTATTCGGTTTTGACCCATGTTTGTCTTTCTGGTTCTGAATATGGGTTATCCAAGTTTAACAAAAGAGCAAGAATCTGAGGCTATCATGGGAACAGACTCACCGAAACTGGACAGTTGGAGACTGGAAAATGACTGAATGATTTTTCTGTTCTAATCTTCAGCTGTCCAGTTTTGATGAGCCTGAGCCCACGATAGCCTCAGAGTCCTGTTCTTGGCTGACAGGAGTGGTACCCAGTGTGGTCTTCTGCTGTTGTAGCTCATCCACCTCAAGAGTCAATGTTTTGTGCATGCTGAGATGCTTTACTGCTTTATAAAGCGTGATTATTTATGTTATTATATCCTTCCTGGCTATCAGCTCAAACCAATCTGGCCATTTTCCTCTGACCTCTCTTATTAAAAGGCGTGTCCACCCACAGAACTCTCGCTCACTCAATGTTTTTTGTATTTCGCATTATTCTGTGTAAACTCTAGAAACTGTTGTGTGTGAAAATCCCAGGAGATCAGCAGTTTCTCAAATACTCAAACCTGGATGCATCAACCATGCCACGGTCAAAGTCACTGAGATCACCCTTTTCCCCCACTCTTATATTTGACGTGAACATTAACTGAAGCTCTTGACCTGTATCTGCATGATTTTATGCATTGTACTGCTGTTACGTGATTGGACTATAGGATAACTGCATAAATGAGCAGGTGTACGGGTGTTCCTTTTAAAGTGCATGGTGAGTGTATATTCAGAAGTATTATAATGTTAGTTTTTTATGTTAGTGCTACAAAACTTGTACAGCCAAGACTAAAACTGGATTAACTGGGTGATATCTCCTGCAGCTAAATGTGACATGTTGCTCTGAGCTCAGTAATGTCTTGACTGTTTATCGCATGTGTTTGTAAACCATCATAGAACAGAGCAGCATCTTTTAAGGACTTGGTGAGTGATTCAATTTGAGTGAATGTTCTCTACAACATGTTCTTCTCCTTAAAGGAGAAGTCTCACTTACGAATGTTGCATATAGTATGCACAGAAAGCGATTGTGAATAGGAGTAGTTCATGGAGGCTACACTGACTTGCACACCTCCAAAAATCAACGTCGTGTAAATCTGCAGCGGTGTCAAAGCATTATTTCTGTGACTGGAAAATGCTGATTGGTTGAGCAGACATTGCAGTTGGGACCTGAACCCTGTAGTGAATAGATGTATCTACAGCAGTTATTTACTGTACATTCCTACATTATTCTCACAAGCCAGGGAGACTGACGTGAATAATATACAGTATGCCTGGTGAAAAAGCCAGTTAACTTGAACGAGGAAGGATACATAATTCCTCTAGACCGTGAGCAGGTAGAAAACAATAAGGATCACTTTTCTGGAAAAAAACAAAAGCTAACTGTTACGTAGCAGTTAATGCTATCGCTTTCATTCTCAGTAATGCTATCTCTTTCTCCTATCTCTGTGCTGTTTTTTTGCCCTGCTATCTTTATTTCTGACTTCCCACTCAGGGCCAGACATATTTCAAGATAATGTTTCCATCAGTTATCTTCAGGTATAAACAACCCAGTCCAATCCTCCATTCGCCTTACTACGTTGTAACAATTTTTCTTTTCCTTTTCTTTTTTTTTTTTGTGGAAAATTCTGGTTTATTACATGTGACACTTAAACCTAGCACACACGTTTTTTTTTATAGCAGACATCAGTACAAACATGACATAAAAAAAGATGCACAAGTATAAACCAGGCCTCAGTCAATGGGAAAGAAATGGCGTGTCCTTTGTTTCTGTCAGTTCTCAGTGAAGCCTGTGTCTCTGTCAGTAACAGCGAAGGAGTTATGGCATCTGTGCCAGTCAGTAACTGTGAAGGAGGCGTGGCCTCTGTCCCTGTCAGTAACAGCGGAGGAGGTGTGGCCTACGTGTCCATCTCAGAGAACAAGACATGGCCTCATTGCGTTTCAGTCCCTGTGAAAGAGGTGTGTCTCCTCTGTACTTCCCAGACGACTAAAGGAGGCTTGACGTCTGTTTCTGTCGATACCCATTGAGGGGCCGGTGTCTCTGTCAGTCCTCAGCAAAGTAGGCGTGGCCTCTCTGCCTGTCAAGAACAGTGACAGAAACGTGGTCTCCGTGCATGGCAGTCCCAGAGAAGGAGGCATGTCTCATCTGTGGATTTTGAACATGTAGCCAAGTGTGTGTTCTTCGTTCTTGCGTATGTCAGTGTTTCATTTACACTCTTGACAGTGTTTTGACTTTGATGTGTGTATGTGTATGCGGTGAATGATGGCATTAGGACGACAGCTGCATACCATAACCATTATCCGGGAAGCAACATTGTCTGTTCCTTTCTGCCTCCTCAGTTTTTCCCTGATATGGGCTCTTTAGTGTTAAGTATCGGTGCATTAGTGGGAGTGCTGATATTTATCGATCTTATGTTGTTTGTAAAATTGCCATGATGTATTTGTATTTGGCACACTAATGGATTGCTGGAGGTGTGTAAGCACATACGTTGTTTTCACTGAGCAGATGGAGCTCAGGCTTCTGAATTAGAAAACATCGATTCACCAATTGTACCAGAAATAGGCAGAAAAGTCAGGAAAGGGTGGTATTTACTACAGGGAGTAAAGTGGGGTGGGGGTATACGTACTAAAAGGAGGATATAATGAGTTAGGTGAAGGGTTAAGGGAATGAGGGGAGGGTAGGGTGGCTAGTCTCAGTAACTGATTATCTTCTGGAAGGAGTGAATGGTGTGTAATTAGTAGGATAAAGATATAGTGAGCGAATGAGGAGAATGATGAACAAGGTTGGGTTATAGGAAGTTAATTTAGGAGAATTTGAGGTGTCATTAAAAGGGCCAAAGGGAGGGTATAAGGAGTAAGGCTGGCATAGGGAGAGACAAAATTGGAGTTTATAAGGATATTGGGAGCAAAGGAACAGTGCCAAGTCAAGCCAAGTGTAAAAAGGAATAAATTGTGGCTATATGGAGTCTATAGGGGCAAAGTGAATCAAGGGGTCCAGTGACAGCACATGGTATGGCAACAGAAAACACACTCAAACATAGGGGTTGGGAAAAAATCATATCGCATCACGATTTGTTCAGGCTGGATCAGGATTCACGGTTATCACAATTTTTTTTTCCATGTTGGTTTTTAAGACTATTTTGCAACCAAACTACATTCCTTATTGATGAAAATATACCTTTTCAAGGAAAAAAGAATAACAGACGCCTTAGGCCAAAGAACTTTTTGAAACAAATTTTTATAAAGTGTTCTTACCAACATAATTTAAACAATTATTTCTAAAATAAAAACAATCAAGCATGGACGGCATATTTACAAAATGTTAAATAAAAAGTACATCACCTCTACTAACGTCTTCAGTATTTAAAAGTCCAATAAATTTTAAAAAATGTAATTGACAGTTGATATGTTTTAATACTGAATACATTAGCTAAGTTGGTTTTACATTTCTATTTAACATTTTTAAATAAGCTCTTCGTGTTTCACGGTTTTGGCTTTTATTGCAGTTCTCTCTGCATTCCTTACAGCTAGAAAAATAACTCAGTAAGTCATAAGAAGGTTCAGTTTTTTTCAGAAGTCGCTTATAACCCTCTTTTTAAAAAAAACAAAACAAAAAAAAAACGTTTTGGTGGGTATTAAATTCTTGACGAGGTAAAATGTCACGGTATTATGTTTTCTCATAGGAAGTGCCTTTTACAAAGACATTTGGTTGCTTAAGCTCTGTTTCTTTTGCCTGATATAACCCAGTTTGAAATACAAAAATATAGAGAAACACACAAACCCCACCTGTTAGTCACAACTGGGTTACGATACGAATTCCACAATGAATGATCTCTTATAGTATTTACTCTCACTGTGTGTTTATGATGGCAAGTTAAGGCTCCATTTCATCTAAATCAGACTTGTTTATATAGAGTACATCAGCTCTGAGATGAAAAGAAGTTAGATTGAGGAAGTTGAAACATATATGTTACAGGTGCATTGCTGTAAAATGTAAAGAGTTGCCTAGAGAAACAGGACATTGCTAAGTAATGAACACTACAGGGAAAGTCAGAGAGCAGGACGTTCTTGGACCTGAGAAGAAATCAAAAATGCTTTCTAAAGGCACACAACTGGGACAAGTTAAAAAGCTCCAGCTCTTACTCGCATTTTTTCCTAGGCAATATTCAGAAAATATTCAGACACTGGCACAGATCCCTGTACCCAATCCAGGGCTTCAGTTCTCCCAATGCTGCATGTGATGATTGAATTACAGCGCAGATGGCCTGGAGAGAGGGACACAGTAGAGAGGCCGAGTGAAAGAGACAGAGTAGAGACATTACTGAAAGACGTTAGATCAATTTTTTCTTCATCAGAGTTGGTAGCCGGATGTTTTCCACCATTGGGAGATATGAGTGGTGTGTGATAACAGGAGGAGAAGTGCACAGATGTAGGTCTGACTTATTTTGGCCCTGAAACAGAGCTCCTATTAAAAATACTTGCAAAAAAAATATATGGGGAAACGCAGTAAATGACACACCTAGAAAAATAAAAGTGAAAGGAAGTGTTGTGAGCCGTTATGTAACTCTTGCCTGCTTGGCTCACATCCTTACTGCTTCCTTTCTCTCTGAACTTCCATTTATATCTGAGATATAAAAACAAAATGGCTTCTTGATTTGGAAGTAAAGGCAGTAAAAGGGAAGGTAAAGGGAAGGAATAGAGAGTTGGGGGGGCACAGAGGATAAGAAAATTACTGGAGAGTAGATGGAAGCTATACAGTAAAGGAAGTTATACAGTAAAGGACGTGTGTAGAGGAAGGGCATCGGAAATGAGCAAATAATTGGGAGAAATTCACTAAGCAGGAATATAAAGAGTAAAATGATTACAATAGGGAGTAAAGAGGGGCATTAGGATGTGGGTTTAGGGAGAGTGTAGGAAATAAATGAGAAATATAGGAGGGAGGATAGACTGAGTAAGGTTTAATGATGTTTCTAGGAAATAAAGTAGAAAGTAGTGAGGTGTATAATGACTAATGGAGAGTAACTAGAGGAAGTAAAAGGAGGTGTATGGAGTCAGAAATGTACAGTGGGTATAGAAAAGAATCACCCCCCTTTAAAATAATCACATTTTGTTGCTTTCCAGCCTGAAATGAAGACGGACACAGTTTTTGTTTTATCCAGCTGTATTTACTCAGTGCAACTTATAGCATCCAAGTGAAAGATATAACACCAACATGTCAGAAAAAAAATTAAAAAATTAAAAAACAGAATCACTGAGTTGGAAAAAGGATCCCCCCCCTCCTAGAAAATGACTTGTAAACTCAATAAGGTGTAGCTAATCACCTTCTCAATGGCACACAAAGCCATTTGACTTTCAGCTGTGGTCAGCTGTGGTCATTTTGATTAGCTCAGCATGAAAAGAGCTTTCCTGGAGCATTTTGTAGTGCAACTGAAGCAAACAATCAACTATGGGTGGCAAGGCACTGTCAAAAGATCTCCAGGATAAAGTTGTGGACAGGCACAAGTCAGGAAATGGATACAAAAAAAATTCAAAGGCTTTATCAATGCCTAGAAGCACAGTGAAGTCTATTATTAAGAAGTGGAAGGTATTTGGTACAACACAGACCCTCCCTGGATCAGGACGTCACTCCAAACTGGATGAAAGAGCCAGGAGGAAACTGGTCAGAGAGGCCTACAGCAACTCTGAAGCAGTTGCAGGAATTTATGACAAAGAGTGGTCATTGTGTGCATGTGACAACAATATCACAAATTCTCCACAAATGTGGAAATGTATGGGAGGGTTGCAAGAAAAAAGCCACCCACAAATGAGCTTTGCCAAAACGCACCTTAAAGATTCTGAGACCACATGGAAAAAGGCGTTATGGTCAGATGAGACTAAAATTGAATTATTTGGCCTCAACACCAAACGATATGTCTGGTGGAAATCCAATACAGCTCACCATCCAAATAACACCATTCCTACAGTAAAGCATGGAGGTGGTAATATCCTGTTATGGGGGTGTTTCTCTGCAGCAGGGACTGGAGCACTTGTCAGAATAGAAGGAAAATGGATGGGGTAAAATACCATCAAATTCTTGAGGAAAATCTGCTGCCCTCTGCCAGAAAGTTGTCAATCGGAAGAAGGTTTACCTTCCAACATGACAATGACCCAAAGCACACAGCAAAACTGACCACACAGTAGTTGAAGGAGAAAAAGGTGAATGTTCTTGCATGGCCTAGTCAGAGCCCAGACTTAAACCCCATTGAAAATCTGTGGAATGACTTGAAGACTGCAGTCCATAAACGGTCACCATCAAATTTAACTGAACTTGAGCAGTTCTGCAAAGAAGAGTGGGCAAATATTGTAAAGTCTAGAAGTGCAAAGTTAGTAGAGACATATCCCAACAGACTAAAGGCTGTAATTAAAAAATTAAGGCAAATTAAAGCAAGGGGGTGATCCTTTTTCCAACTCACTGATTCTGTTTTTTTATTTAAAAATTTTTTCTGACATGTTGGTGTTATATTTTTCACTTGGATGTTATAAGTTACACTGAGTAAATACAGCTGGATAAAACAAAAACTGTGTCCATCTTCATTTCAGGCTGAAAATCAATAAAATGTGATCATTTTAAAAGGGGGGTGATTATTTTCTATACCCACTGTAGATAGGAAGCGTGTACAGAGTATAGAGTAAAGGCAGGGGAAAGAAATTACAGACTAGGGAATAATGGAAGGCATGTGATGTAAGAGAGGGTGCTGGAAATAAAGGGAGGTATCTCAAATACATAGTTTACCACAGGACAGAAAGGAGAGTGTATAGGGAGGGTATATTGAGCAAAGGGAGAAGCTATAGACAGTAAAGGACAATCTGAGTGGGATTTACACTGGGCAAGAGTACAGGGAGTAAAGGAGGGTATAGGGAGGTAATGGGTCATATAGGGAGCACCTGTCCCTCTAGTGTCTTTTTAGAACATCTGGTTCTGTTATGCTTTATTCAGTGCAGCGTTTATTAGTAATCAGTCATATGATACCTAGTGGATAGAGCATTAGTCAGTGTGGATGAAGACACATCCATTTTATGGCAGGGGTGGTTCAAAAGAATTATTAGAGAAAGAACTCTAAGAGATAAGAGAGAAGAGAACATTGTGCTAATTAACCTCCTCCTTTACGCACCTTCATTCCTGCAGGCAAGGTTCTGATGATTTAAAAGGAAATAAATCTGAAGCATGGATTTCGCTTGACTAAAGTGATGATGCTGCGGAAATGTGCGAGAAAGATGGAATGGTGATGTGTGTGTGTGTGTGTGTGTGTGTGTGTGTGTGTGTGTTCCTGTGTATGACCTTAATCAGGCTCCTGCCCTATATAAATTAGACTTTACTATACAACCATACACTGTATAAGCACACAATGTTTCATCCTGACAAGTTTGAGAACCACATCTGACTTACGCACACACACACACACACACACACACTGTGTATATACACATCCAAGCACATGATTTACAATCGTCATTACTCCGAGCATGCTGTTATACACGACATTTGTTTACTCACAATTGGTCACATGTGTCTCAGCTAATGGTGTGTTAAACTAGTGAGAACACTTGCTAGGCGACTGGGAAATATGGGAAATATGCTGAGCGTAAACTAGTTATGACGGTGCAGGTAACCATTAAGTCTTAAATGAACAAAATAGAGGCAGAAGGATCAGATACTGGACAGAACCATCAGGAATATAAACATTTTCCTCAGACTTATTGGCAAACTTTTGAGATAAGACTGTATGACTAAAATGACATTGTAATTATGCTTAGCATTGACTGCAAATAACTTTAAGAAAAATCAACACTGCATTACTGTTTATAACTACTAAAGTCATGGGCTGTTCATATGGAATCTTAAATACAGTGGACACAACCTCCATGTCATTCGAAAGGGCTAGTGACAGTATTTTAGCAATATTTGAATATTTCAGTCATATGGCCAGTTATCAGCATTATAGCTGTATTGTGTGGGTTTTCTGAGTGACTGAGTCACCGACTTGCTTAAAGAGAAACATGGTTTTCATATTGAGGTGAATATTTTCTCTTATGATCGAGAAGGAAACGTGGCTGAAGGCCAGATCTATGTTGTTATGTAAGTTTTAGCAGTAGAGCTGTGGAGGTGGTGGTGGGTGGATGGAGAGCCTAAGCCACTCGCTTTCTCCTTCTGGAGGACAATCTGTACTTGACTGCACACATACACACTGAGATAACACGTAGAAATGAAACCCTCCACTACGCCTGTAACAATATGATAAATTCGCAATATTTTACACAATCTAAATTGTTACAGTACATCCCAGCACAAGTGGCAGTTTATGAAATTCACTGCGGGTGCCCATAACAGCCTACAAATTCATCACGTCATGCGGTTTCAGGACAACCATAGTAAGATACAGAATATATATGTAGAATCACCTTTTACCAAAAGTCAGATGTTTTCTGGCTAAAAATAAGATGAGATAAACTGGGATCAGGAGATAGTTCAGGATCCATGTGCTGGAGGACTTTTATTCATAAAAGCCAATCAGATAGAGCAGGCAAACACCATCCAAATACGAGAGTAAAAGAGCAGGTAAAGGTCAAACACAGTGAGGCAGGGTTCAGCAAACCAGTGGGCAAATCTAAATGGCAGCAGTGGCTTTTGACCATAGATTGTGGTGGGACAGGATGACATTAATAACAGCATAGCCTTAAGAGGTTATCACGGTCGACCTAAGCTATAGGCTACCATCTAGTGAACTTTGAGAGTAACCCCGTAATAGGCAGCTGAGAGTCGACAACATATAGTCATCCAGCATACATTCTAGCAACTTATTTTTAGAGGTTTTAAACGTACCTTTATTTAACCGTGTTCAGCAGGTATGTTTTTCATGTTCGAGGCACAGAGAGGACAGCTAATATCATTAATCAGGGTTGCCAGGTTGCAACAAAAAAAGTGTCTCTGGTGGTCTAGTGGCTAAGGATCCCATGCTCTCACCGCTGTGGCCTGCGCTCGATTCCTGAGCAGGGAACCCCAGCCATTGGGGGTTGCACTTTTGCATGGGGAAACAAGGTAATGCAATGTATAAACATTATCCACTACATAACCCCCCTTTCCTTCTCTTGAACTTTGAGCCTTGTAAGTGTTATTTGTGGATTTTTTCTTAGATTTAATTCTGATTATTTGCTATAAAACAAGATCGGAGACTAATTTTAAACTAACCCAATCTGGCAACCCTGTCATTAACTGTCCTGCCCTCAGCTTCTTCCCTGAGCATGGGGCAGCATGAGTCCTTCCCCATATCTAAATTACAACATACACAAAAGTGTTTGTTGCAGATAGGTGCAGTTTTAACTCTATGGAGCTAAATGGGGCAGTGAGCGTGCAGCCCCACAATTGCGCAACATCTAGAAAGGCAAACAAATCAATAAAACTTCGTCTTATATATCTTGTCCGCAGCACTTTTTAAAATCGAGGTTTAGGACAGGGGTGTCAGACTCAATTTAGGTAAAGGATCACATTACACTCAGTCCAATGTCGGGTCGGCTGGACCAAAAAAAGTCATTTAAGTCACCTATAAACACATCGACTCCTCTTAAGTGTGTTTATTTATTGCCATTTATCTGAACGGTTCATTCTGAAGGCACAAACAGATTGGACGTATACTCTATCACCTAAAAACATTTTAGAAAAATTCTAAAAAGAAATAAAGAAATTAGAGATGCACCGATCGACCGGCCAGGGACCGGAATCAGACGATTTTCCGCATGCTCGGTGACCGGCCGGTCAGTCTCACGTCTTTCCGATTCCGAGCCGGTCCGTGTTGTTGCCAGCGGCACAGGCGATAACGTCACAGCCACGCTCACAGCCGCATGTAAACATGTCGTAGGCAAAAACGCGAAAACCCATTGACCTACTGGAGGATCAACAAAGATGGTTTCCCTGCGCTTGCTCCACTTGCCCGAGCCCCTACCTCTCTGCTCCATGTACAAGCGTTGAAAGTGATGGCTTGTTTAGCTTGGCTGGACACGTGATAGATGAAAGGAGAAACCGATTATCAGGTGACGAGGCAGAGATGCTTCTGTTTGTGAAGAAAAACTTGCCATTAATGCTCAAGTATACATACAGTATGTTGGCAACAAAGAAAAGGTGCCTTGTGTAACGCTTTACACAGAGAGGCCGGATAGCCTGAATGGTTGTAGCCAGGTGTAAGCAAAACTCACGTATCTGATATTTCACAGTGGTTTATTATCAGCGTTGTCGATCCCCCGCACACATGGGGCAGTTTGCAAAACACTCCTCTAACAACTGTGTTACTGAACATAAATAAAACAGGGCAAAGAGCAACAGAAATATAACCAGGCTTTACATGCATACATGCGATGATCACAGCTCGCGCTCCGTCTACAGACTGCCCACTCATCAGTGAGGGAGTAAGAGAGAGCGTTCCACCTTAAAGTTACACTTGTTATTTAATTATTAGCCACTGCACCTATTAATATCTGGAACAGTATTGTACACTTCAGTTTTGTTCACAGGCTTGTAATCTTTGGACTTTTGTGAGACGAGTAAAAAAGAGAAAAAGGTCAGTTTATAAACACAGTGGAAAATGATGTCTGTTTTGTTCTATAAAGCAACTCATTTTCAGTTAATTGTTATTTCTACCTCTTTCCAGTCACAGAGCACTTTATTTTGAGAGTTGTTTAAGTGAGAGAAGATCCTGTAACTTAGTGCAGTTTGGGGGAAATTGTAATGTTTAATAATTCTTTTATTATGAAAATAAAATTTTACATTGAAGAAAAGTAGATTTTTGTTTGTATACGCTGTCAATTATAGTTCTTAGAAAGAAAATCGGAATCGGCAGGTCACTTACAAAAATCGGAAATCGGTGCATCTCTAAAAGAAATTCTAAATTATGGTTTTATCATGTATACATAGTGGCTTGCTCTATTTTGCTCTTAATGGAGTGTAGACATTGACTGTAAATTAATTTTACAGTCGATTTTAATGTAGAACCTAAATTCTAAAATTATTTGGTGGACGAAGTCTTCTACAAATGGTGGATTGTGATAACTTCACCCCTGCCCCATGGAGGTTGCTGGTGATATGTTGTTTTTTGTTTTTTGTTCACAGCTCTAACAATGTTTCTGTCATCAACTGCTGTAGTTTTCCTTGGCTGACCTGTTCCATGTCTGGTTGCTCAGTATAACAGTGGTTTCTTTCTTTTTCAGAACATTCAAAATTGTTGTATTAGCTATGCCCAATGCTTGTGCAATGGCTTGTTTTCTTCCATAGACAGCTCGCTGATCTTGATGTTGGTTTATTGTTTTTAACAGCAAATGCAGTCTTCACAGGCAAACCCTAGGACTCAGACCTAAGACTAAGAGTAGATGTTCAGAGCTATTAATTCTTTAACCAGTATAACAGGACACACCTGGGTAAAAAGAAACACCTTTTTGATCACTTGAAAAAATTGGTGGGTTCAAACAGAAGGTGCCGTGTTCTAAGTTGTTTAACACGTCTAGATGTAAATATGAGGAAATGAAAGCTGAAATTCTGATCTGTCGTCTCATATTCATATTTTGATCTCAAACCCAAATCTTCAATGTATAGCAAAACAATAGAATTGCCCTTGCTGTTCCAATACTTTCAGAGGGGACTGTACATGTGCCCTTCTGGGACTGGTGTCCTATCCAATATGTATTCCCTCCTCACATTTAGTCTTCATAGGATAAGCTCTGTATCCACCATAATCCTGATGAGAAGAATGATCACCTCTTAGAAAAAACTCTTATATTTTGGAAAACATTCTAAACGAAGCACTGTGCCTGGAGTTTTCTGTACCATTTCTACCATTATCTGTATTACTATAGCTCAAAGCTAACCACATGAAAGATAAGAGCTGAATGTAATTCATTATAATAAACATAATTAGACTGATTGATTCCAGGCTGCAGATCTGCTGCTCTACTAAATCCTGTTGCATGTGCTTACTACATAATACATAATGTCATGATACACTAATGACAGAGAATGGACAGATGACACAGAATGGACAGACACACCAAATGGACATTAGTAGGGCTTTCCATCCACCTGTCTTCATACAGAACAAGTCAGCAACAGACAGGAACACATTGACTTTCACTACTGACTTTTAAATAAGCTCAGTTTCTGCTGCTCAGAGAATGAGGCAGTGTGTCACAGCTCTGAATGGAAAATACGCAGAGGGAATGTTTTTTCCCCCCTTTTATTTTCCATGGAGCACTTCCCTTCTCAGTCTTGAGTATATAGGTCTCTACTGAGAGCTATATTTATTTCCTCAGTTATCAAACACTAATCCTATAGTCTGCTTAACTGATCCAAATTATTTGCAATGCATTACTCCATCCCATCCATTAGTTGAGCTGTGTACATCCTGTTCACACACCAGCAAACTAATTACCAATTTACATAATATTGTAGCATGAACACTTCAAAATATATAGGCAACAGGATAAAATCTGTCCCTTTCAGAAAGCAGCATAGAGACTGCCATCTTCTAAGGGTCGTTATTTTTGGACAGATCTGAGTGTATATTGTATTTATTCTTCTTGCAGCAGTTCCATTGAAGTCGCGAAATAGAGTAGAATAGAATTTGTACTATTTTAAACATAACATATGGTGATAATACACCGATCAGCCATAACATTAAAAACACTGAAAGGTGAAGTGAATAAGATTGATTATCTCGTTACAATGGCGCCTGTCAAGGGGTGGGCTATATTAAGCAGCAAGTGAACAGTCAGTTCTCGAAGTTGATGTGTTGGAAGTAGGAAAAATGGGCACATGTAATGATCTGAGCAACTTTGACAAGGGCCAATTTGTGATGGCTAGAAGACTGGGTCAGAGCATCTCCAAAACGGCAGGTATTGTGGGGTGTTCCCGGTATGCAGTGGTTAATACCTACAAAAAGTGGTCCACGGAAGGACAACTGGTGAACCGTTGACAGGTTCATGGACACCCAAGAATCATTGATGCGTGTGGGGAGTGAAGTACACCAACTACACCTCTTCATGGCAACAGTATTCCCTAATGACAGTGGCCTCTTTCAGCAGGATAATGCGCCCTGCCACACTGCAAAAAATTGTTTAGGAATGGTTTGAGGAACATGACAGATCGTTCAGGGTGTTGACTTGGCCTCCAAATTCCCCAGATCTCAGTTTGACCGAGCATCTGTGGGATGTGCTGGACAAACAAGTCCGATCCATGGAGGCCCCACCTTACAACTTAAAGAACTTAAAGGATCTGCTGCTAACGTCTTGGTGCCAGATACCACAGCACACCTTCAGAGTTCTTGTGGAGCCCATGCCTCGCTAATCCTTTTCCATCTGTTTCCTAGATGGCATCCCGAGGTAATCAGGGAACATGTCAGCTCCAGTTCAGAACCAGCCTCTAAGAAGTTTCCAGACAACGCCAACGCCTGCAAAGATTTTGGATGATCAGCGTCTAATCATCACATCACAAGCTCTACGCATGTTGCTCCTGGGGTAGCAGTGGGCCTGACCCGTTCTGCTCTCCTGGCCGGCCTGGTCCGTCCTGGTGCCTTGCTTCTGGAGTTCTCGTCGTTGGAAGCCACTCACTGTTGCTGAGGATGGCCCCATATGGACAGCCTGGGGACACACTTGGAAGCTGTGAAGATGGCATTGGAATGCAATTGATGCGGGCAGTTTTGGCACGCTGTCGTAGGTTGCGGTGACAGTTTTGGGACTGAAATTTCCACAAACAATTCACAAACAGACTTTGCGCTCGGGTCTCCATCGGTGGACAGTTCAGGATTTCAGCACAGTAGACTTCATGTTGAGACTGTGGTGAATTTCCTGACTACACAGTTGCACTTTTTATCATGTATCACACAGTTATAGAAGGGATTTACTTATAATTACACTATCCGGTGTCACCCATATGAGGATGGGTTCCCTTTTGAGTCTGGTTCCTTTCAAGGTTTCTTCCCCATGTCGTCTCAGGGAGTTTTTCTTTGCCACCGTCGCCACTGGCGGCTCATTGGGGATAAATTTATCAATTTTACATTTATATCCAAAATGTATGTATTTCTGTAAAGCTGCTTTGTGACGATGTCTATTGTTAAAAGCGCTATACAAATAAAACTGAATTGAATTGAATTGAATGCCTCGGAGTGTCAGAGCTGTTTTGGCTACACAATATTAGGCTACACAATATTAGGCATAGGCATATTATTCAGTAATTGCTGGTGAATTATTTAGGAACTACAGTGAAATTAATGAGAAAGGTATGTAGTCATGAGAGTGACGAATCTAAGTCTGGAACGCGTTAATCGTTTAAAAGTTTTAGTCATGGAAAGATTTTTTCTGTGTAGTGATATCTGCAGGAAATATTTAAAGTGTTAGTGATACACTTTGCTCTTGTCGGTAAGGAAGATTCAAGCCTCAGGCTGTGGAAGTGGCTGGGTGATCGTCCTGACAGAAGTTAAATTGTTTTGCATACTCTCATCATTTTTTCCATTTTTGCTGCTGACTATTTCTCCCTGCTTGACAGCATATGACACCATAAGACTAGCTTGCAAACTGAACCAAATAACATACACTACATGGCCAAAAGTATGTGGCCGCATCAAAGCCTTATGCGCTTGTTGAACATCCAGTTCCAGAACTATGGGTGTTAGTATGGATTTAGTCCCACTTTGCTGCTATAACAGCTTCCACTCTTCTGGGAAGGCATTCCACTGGATCTTGGAGTATGGCTGTGGGGATTTGTGCCACATTTAACCACCAGCATATTACTGATATGTCACGCAGACTTCCAATCCATCCCAAAAATGTTCAGTGGGGTTGAGGTCAGGGCCACTTGAGTTTCACATCAAATTTGGCAACCCATGTCTTTATGCACCCCACTTTGTGCACAGGGGTATTGTGATGCTGGAACAGGTTTGGGCCCCATACTTCAAGTGAAGGACTGGATTGTAATGCTGGAACATACAAAGACATTCTAGACAATTGTGTACTTCCAACTTTGTGGCAACGGTTTGGGGAAGACCCTCATATGGGTGTAAAGATCAGGTGTCCACACACTTTTGGCCATATAGTGTAGCTGCAGCATGGAACAAAAAAAAAAAGAGTGAGGTTTAGGTATATTGTGAAAGAATCCAAACCATACAGCAAACAAACCAAAAGTATAAATTATTTTTAACTCAGCAAACAGACTGAAACAAACAGGTGTTCTTTCACAATAGAAGTTTTTGTTATTTTGTGCTGCTGTTACTGTTTATATGTACTGTATAGTATCATTAATTAAACCCAGTGTAAAGTTTAAACAACAAAAAAAAGTTCTGCGTACAGGTTTTCACTTGCATTTAAAATACTGGTGCTTTTGAACTATGTACTGCATTGGCCTCAATGAAAAATGATGTTTCAGAAAATCGTTTAAGAATTATAATAACTGATGAAATAAATATGTCTCTTGGTAGCCTGTTGGACTTGACTGTACGCAACTCCTCTGTTTTTCACATATGGGCCACATGTGGCTTGGCAGAAGCGCTACATGCTAGTCATAGAATTTTATGTTTTTTGCCAAACCGCCATGTTGCACTGAGGGCAGAAGTGTTGGCCTTTTTTCCCTTCCATATTTCTCTTCGCTCTCTGACTCGAGCGGAAATTCCCTTCCTGAGTTTAATACAGCGCCAACACACAGGCAGAAAGCAGCTGGGTGCCTCAGGTGTTACTTCAGGGGGTTTCTGAATACAGTTGGGTTCAATAGGCTGAGTGTGCTTAGTGCAGTCTGTTCTTTTTGGCCGAAAGCAATAGGGATAATAAAATGCATACCATATACAGAAGTGTGTACAGAGCCAATATCTGGTTTTGAGAGACAACAATTAGTCCAGCAGGTTTCCAAAGTCTTTAAAAGATCAGAAAGGCATTTTTGGAAGAGGAGGCAGTATGAAAAGTCCAAATGGGCCACCCACTTTCGAACCATTTGGGCAGTAGCGATGTGTGATGCGGGACAGAAAGTGGCAGTAATTCTGCATTTGACTTACCTTGTGGCAATTCTCAGATTGTCATTTTTTCGACCTTGCTATATTCGGCACACTATTTTCGGTTAAGCAAACTGTCACAAAGCTTCTCCTCCCTCGCGCAAGGAGTTGTGGGCAATATTAGCTGAAAAAGTGTCCACATTTCCGCACTTCAAAAATCTACCGGAAATACTATACTATCCGGGGACCTGTGACCCCATTTCAACATAGTACGATTTGGAACATACTAATTCTAATCTCGGATGCTATTTAGTACGGATAGTATGCCAGTTGTGATGCAGGGCTTGACATTAGGTTTGATTAATGATACTATACGCATAAACTGTGAGGAGTGATGTATATTTTCCTCCTCAAACAGCAAACTGTATAGTCAATGTTATAGATTTAACAAGCCAATGTCTGTATGTTGATTGATCTAAAGCAAATACTTGTATATAAAGCATAAAGTAAGAAGTGTTACCCTGTTTACTTCTGATGCTGTGTGCAGCCATGTTGATTTGAAGTCACTCTGTAAACTGGGAAGGAACTCGTAGACTACCCCAAGTAGCGTGATGAGCAGAAACTTTAAGTTGAGAGGGCGTTTTCTTTGGCTTTTCCTGGTTGGACGTTGGGAGTTACATGTTGCGACCTCGAGTCGAATAAACTTTGAGTCTAATGAACTTAAGTAATTTCCCAAGAGCAAAGTGAAACCATTGTTCATTTATAAATTATGTAACGTGTAAAGAATTCAATTACAGTACTGTGCAAAAAAAAAAGACTAAGCAAAAATTACATCAATGTATATAATTTTTTTTGTATTTTGATAGATAGAAGGATATTAAATAATAGATTAAAAGAATTTTAAAAACCTGCGGCGTGTCAGATACTGGAGGCAGATGCAAGCGCAGGCTTTTTATTAAACGAAATGCAAACAAAGCAGACAAAATGAGAATCATAAATAGAGCGAAACAAGAGCTATGGAAACATGGAACGTGACGTGTGCCAGACTATAGGCAACAGCAGATTATACACAACCAAAGCTTAGCAACTAAGTTATATAGAGACACTAATCAAGGGAAACACAAAACAGGTGACAGTTATAACTAAGACATGTGACAAGGTCATGTGATTAGTTGTAGTCTGTGAGGGCTGATGGGAAACCAAGTTTCCATTTCACGGCCAAAACCAGTGCTGAAGTCACACAGAGACAGAAGCAAGTGGGACAAATTCTTGTTGGAAGACTTGTTGGAATAGCCACCTAGCCGAGTTGCTAACTGCATGACAGTGTAAAACTGGTGCAGTTTGAAAGACAAATAGAGGTTACACCATATATTCATTTGACTGAGCATTTTTTACAGCTTACTGTGATTTATAGTAAATATTTGATATATATAGGAACTTTTCTTTTCGTTATTTTAGAAGCATCTTTACTTCACGGATTTCTTTACATGTGCCTATGACCTTTGCACAGTCCTGTACGTTATCAACAGAGTAGAAGAGATAAACGGCATTTTCATAATGTAGTCTCTCTCTCTATCTCCTTCAAATGGCACCTAGGGAGCTTCTCTCAGATATCAGTATTTGAGATGGTGTCAGAATAGTGGATATTAAGAATGGACCCTAGAATCATGTTGATGAAGACCTTTGGTTTCTGGTTGAGAGCACTGATGACCTTCCACATTGTGCTCATTTAGCTTTTTGTAATTATTTTTACCATACCATACCATAGGATATTGGAAACTTGAGCTAGAATCAATCACAAATCTAAAAAAAACCCAAAAAAACCCTAATTTTTTCTTACAGGAGATTGATGTATGCAGCATTCGTTGTGTCATATTAGATTATAACATACCTGTCATATTTTATTCCCAAAATGCTTTGTCTCTCTGTTACATTTATAGTTTAAGCTCATAAATAGTAGAAACAGGAAATATAGTGGGATTCCCTGGGTAGAATAATACAGCATCTTACAGTGTAACAGTAAAGTAAAGCAGTACTAAGTGTGTTGAAAGGATGTTCAGTATTGTGAATAAGAGTCCTGGAACGGGCACAGGACAGTCTTTATGATTACAGCAGCAGTTCCTAGAATGTAAAGCTCAAATCATCCCAGTTTACCAAAAGGCTATATTCCCATGAACCCACAGATCTGCATCTTTGCCTAAGAGAAAAGCTACTTAACAAAACACCTGACTAAACAAACACCTTTTCAAGCTAGACTTTAAGATTGATACTGTGTCTGAGTCATGAACACTAATTGGATGGCTATTCCATAGCTGCAGGCTTTGAAGGAAAAGACTCTCTCCTCTGCTGTTGTTGTAATTATTCTAGGTACTGATTGCTCAGGCACTGTGGGGCAAGATCATTCAGTGCTTTGTAGGTCATTAGTAGTATTTTATAATCAATGTGAAACTTCAGTGTAGTGTGGATGAAATACTGGTGATATGGACAAGCTTCCTGGTTCTAGTAAGGAGTCTAGCTGCTGCAATCAGGACTAAATGGAGCTTGGGGTTCCCTGAACTTCACCTTCAACGTCTGACTAAAAAATCAGTGTGAGCTATGGTATCAAAAGCTCAAGTAATACCAGCCAGGAGACAGTCTGATCTGAAGCAAGTAGTAGGTTATTTATTACTTTAACCAGCACAGCTTCATTACTGTAATGAGGCCTAAACCCTGACTGAAAGATTACATGTATTTGATTCCTATGAACTTAACTACTGAACTGCATCTTGAAGATTAAGGGATGGTTTGATATTGGCCTGTAGTTTGACAGCTCACACTGGTCACAGTCTTGGTATCTGTGCTTTGGCAGTGGTCTTATTCCTAGGTAACTTTGCTACTGTAGTTAATAAGAATCGAGGATTATTTTTGTTGTCTTTGGGTTCGGATATCTGCTGTGATATGATCTAGCAGCAGTTGGAGCCTTTCTGTAATTAATTAAAAAGTTCACTTCATCGAGTTCTGTGGGGATAGAGGGTGATCCAGCTGGGTATGGTGGTGTGGTGAAGTACATACACTATATGGCCAAAGGTTTGTGGACACCTGGCCATCACACCCATATGTGATTGTTGAACATCCCATTCCATATTTAGTCCTCTTTTGCTGTTATAACAGCCTTCACTCTTTTGGGAAGTCTTTCCATTAGATTTTGGAGCGTGGCTGTGGGGATCTGTGCTCATTCAACCACAAGAGCATTAGTGAGGTCAGGCACTGATGTTGGGTGAGAAGACCTGGGGTGCAGTCTGCATTCTAGTTCACTGCGTTCATGGGGTTGAGGTCAGGGCTGGAGGACACTCCAGTTCTTCTGATTTTTAAAAAAAATATTTCTCCCAAATATCAGTATTATATCAAGGGTGTGTCCTGTTATATTCTGACTAACCCCTCCCGAATCTACTATAGACACAAACAAAAATTTGCAAAACACAGTGCTGTGAAAAAGTATTTGCCTGATTTCTTGTGTTTGTATAAATCTCATACTAAATTGTTTCAGAAATTAAAACAAAGTCTAAGATAAAAACAAAGGCAACCCGAGTAAACGCAAAACACAGTTTTTAAATGATAGTTATTTATTATTATTATTTTTATTTATAGAAATGTATTTGCCGCCATAGTTACTAATTCCCTATTCCCTATAATTGGACTAGACACAACCAGGCCTGATTACTGCAAACCCTGTTCAATCAAATCAACACTTAAATAGAACTTTTTCAACAGCGTGAAGTTGGTTAAAAGGTCTTACCCAGTAACACACTATGCCAAAATGGAAAGAAATTCCAGAAATGATGAGGAAGAAGGTGATTGAAATACATCAATCTGTGAAGGGTTACAAAGCTATTTCAAAGGCTCTGGGACCAAAGTGAGAGCCATTATCTCCAAATTGAAAAACTTGGTACAGTAGTGAACCTTCCCAGAAGTGGCCGGCCTGCCAAAGTTCCTCCAATGGCACAGCAACTACTCATCCAGCAAGTCACAAAAGCGCCAAGGACAACATCAAACGACCTACACGCCTCTCTTGCATCAATAAAGATCACTGTTCATGACTCCACTATCAGAAAGACACTGGGCAAAAATGGCATCCATGGAAGTGTGGTGAGGCGAAAACCACTGCTAACCCAGAAGAACATTAAGGCTCATCTGAATTTTGCCAAAACACACCTGGATGATCCTCAAACCTTTTGGGAGAATGTTCTGTGGAATTATGATTCGAAAGTGGAACTGTTTGAAAGACAGGGGTCCCGTTACATCTGACATAAACCAAACACAGAATTCCACAAAAAGAACATCATACCTACGGTCAAGCATGGTGTTGGCAGTGTGATGGTGTAGGGATGCTTTGCTGCTTCAGGACCTGGCCAACTTGCAATAATTGAAGGCAACATGAATTCTGCTCTCAACCAGAAAATCCTAAAGGAGAATGTCTGGTTTTCAGTTCGTAATTTGAAACTCAAGAGCAACTGGATTATGCAGCAAGACAGTGATCCAAAGCATAGCAGAAAGTCCACCTCTAAATGGCTCAAAAAAAGCTAAATTAAAGTTTTGGAGTGGCCTAGTCAAATTCCTGACTTGAACCAACTGAGATGCTGTAGCAGAACCTTAAACGGGCAGTTCATGCCCAAAAACCCTACAGTGTGTCTGAACTAAAGCAGTTCTACAAAGAAGAGTGGGCCAAAATTCCACCGCAGCACTGAGAAAGACTGATCAGTTATCAGAAGTTTCATTTATTGCTCCTAAAAATTTTAGATTTTAAGTTTAAGGTGGCTATTTAGTATGAGAGATACACAAAAACAGAAGAACTCAGGAAATACTTTTTCACAGCACTGTAAATATTAAAGTCTCCAACAGTTATGCTTTTTTTTAACCAAAACAGCTAGATTAGAGAGGAAGTCTGCAAATTCATGTATAAATTTAAAATAGGGCCCTATGGGCCTGTAAACTCTAATTATTGGAAAAGATTCAGCAGATTTTTTTATGTGGCTCTGCCTATTATGTTACTAAAGCATACCTCAAATGAGTTAAATTCATATCCAGATTTCTGGAGCATTATAAAGGACATTGGGACTTAGTTTCCATTGAGATGGTTTACACTGAACAAGAAACCAGATTTAAAAGGAACGTGAGACCTGGTAGGGCAACAAGCCAGTGCAGTGAAATAGTGAGTATAGCTGGGAGAGATGGTGTATGTGTATGTGATGGGAAGCAGGAGAAAAGATAAAAGGGAGCAAGATGAAAGACACACTGCTGTGAACTGTGTGTGACGTGGTGGCTCCGAGCCAGACCTCAGAGACCAACTTGTCTATTTTGGGCTTTATGATATGAGGAATCCTCATACAGCTAAAAAAAAAAAAAAAATGGATCTGTGTCAGGCGTAAATAAATTGTTCTTGAATAATGTGGTTCAGCTGAGGAGAAAGTTGGATTAGTGTTTGATCACTGATTAAAAAAACACAACTTGCAGGCATCCAGCAGGTTTGTGTGTTTACTGTGCTACTGTTCTTTATTTAAACACTGATAAAGTTACAGATTTGAACAAAAGCTCCATTGTTACTGTGGGGGTAAGTGTAAGCTCCAATGGCAGTATCTTATTCCAAATAATATGTGTGTGTGTGTGTGTGTGTGTGTGTGTGTGTGTGTGTGTGTGTGTGTGTGTGTGTGTGTGTGTGTGTGTGTGTATGCGTGTGTGTAAGAGTGGGATAGGGTGTGAGGAAACAAAGTAAAATAGTATTATCTTATGTTGGAAGAGGAGGTGCTCTTTGGGGTTTTGGTTTTCTTAAACTTTAAACTTTCTAAAATGTTTGAGATGATTCAATTTATTTATTATAATAAATGAATTTAAAGTTAAAGATTAAAGGTACACATTACCATATAATACAATAGGAAGAATGGGAAGTGTGTGTGTGTGTGTGTGTGTTTCTTGATTTAGAGTGGTGAAATCATGAAATTAGTCAATTGGGTGTCTTCTCGTTCGATGGTAGTGCAATAGAATATATTTTTTAAAATACATTTTGGTTAAAATACATCAAGTATCATAATATTATAATATTTTTGCTGCACCACCCAGCCTTTCTAAAAAAATTGCTTCTGTCTCCTTTTCTGCATCAGATGTGTGCTATTTGTGTCTTACTTGCACAGCAGTTATAAACGCTGCAGTGGTTGTTTTTACTGCAGTTAGGTCCGAAAGGTCATTACCAACATTTTTATTTCACTGTTAATAGGGTTTCAAATGTAAAAAAAAATAAAATAAATAAAAACCTGTCACTTAAAACCAATCAGCCATAACATTAAAACCACTGAAAGGTGAAGTGAATAACATCTTGTTACAGTGACACCTGTCAAAGAGTGGGATATATTAGGAAGCAAGTGAACAGTCAGTTCTCGAAGTTGATGTGTTGGAAGCATGAAAAATGGGCAAGCAAAAGGACCTGAGCAACTTTGACAAGGGCCAAATTGTGATGGCTAGATGATTGGGTCAGAGCATCTCCAAAACAGCAGGTCTTGTGGGGTGTTCCCGGTATGCAGTGGATAGTACATACCTACCTAGTACCTGGTCCAAGGAAGGACAACCAATGAACCGGCGACAGGGTCATGGGCTCTCAAGACTCACCGATGCCCGGGGGTAGCAATGGCTACTCTGTCTGGTCTGATACCACAGAAGGGTTACTGTAGCATTAAATTACTGAAAAAGTTAATGCTGGCTATGATAGAAAGGTGTCAGTGCGTCACAGCTTGCTGCGTATGGGGCTGCGTAGCCACAGACCGGTCAGAGTGCCCATGCTGACCCCTGTCCACCGCCGAAAGTGCCTACAATGGGCACGTGTGCATCAGAACTGGACCATGGAGCAATGGAAAAAGGAGGCCTGGTCTGATGGGGATAAATGCATCCATAATAGAAACATTTTCTTGAGATAGAGTTGTGAAAAATATATCTCAAGTACAATTTAATTACAGTTAAATGCTACAAAAATTGCTACAAAAACAGGATCAGAAGCGTATGAGCCTGTCAGATTGTATAATAGTGGGTTTTCCCTGGTAACATAAACAACCAGACAACAGTGGTGGAAAAAAACGGTAGTAACGACAGTGTGTAACAGTTCTGCTATGTTTTTGCACAAGTTGTGCGAGCTGTGTTTTGTAGGAACGTGGAGCTTGTGGCATGGTCCAAAATGGTAAAATTGTGGTTTGTGTGCGCTTCACTACTACCTCACCATTTCCAACCAGCTTTTAGCTTTTAGTGAGGAGTTACACTACAACATGTCGGACTAGTGGAACCTAATTTTATCTGCTTTGTCAACCGTGTGGCTGTCAGAGGCCCCTGGGGGTTAATGTCTTAAAAATGGGGTTTAATCAGGAGCTGCTGATGCAACATCATAGTGGCTAATCACATGGCTGTTATGTCTTTCCGGCTGTCAAACCCTTATTACTGCAGGGCAGGCATTCAGTCTCTCTCTCTCTCTCTCTCTCTCTCTCTCTCTCTCTCTCTCTCTATACTGTTTGATGGAGAATGTTGGTGTTTGGGGAAATATTACTGTTTGATGGAGAATGTAAATGTTAATAAGGGATAGAACATGTAAATGTAATGTAGATAAGGGCCTAGGGGTGGGTAGTATGACCAAAAACCTATTTCACGGACTGAGTCATTTTATTTAATGGTAACGATATATATCACGTAAAAAAATAGTCATTCTGGTAAATCAACTGTAAATCAATTGTATGCTTTGACATCATTTAATTTTAAGATGATAAAACAGGTTACTTGTGCTACCGCTGCTAGCGGGAACATTCGCGTGACACGGTTTGCAAATAACATTTTTCTGCTCTTTGTCAGATTTTGTAAACCCGAACCACGTCCATACCACCGATGTCGCGCCTCTTTTCATAACAAGTTCCTCCTCCTGCTCAGGATTGGTTTGTGGGACTTCTTCACCAGCGTGCTTATATTTCTCCATGCTTTTCCTCTCACGACTTCTCTTACGTACAGCTTCTCGATCGTTCTCACGTGCAGGAGCGCTAAGTTAACCACGCCCACTTATTTACATTTCGCGGTATACACGGAATAGAAAAATCTGTAACGGTAGACATTTTATTCCACGGTAACGGTATATACTGTCATACCGCCCAGCCCTATAAGGGCCAATGAGGAAATTTCACCAGGACACTTCTCGTAAAGAGTAGGGGTATAACCCTGGTGTCCCCATTGGCCCGGTGTCCCCATTATCTATCATGGCCCCCTAATAATCTCCATCCCTGAATTGGCTACATCATCCTCCACTCCTCTTCACCAATAGCTGGTGTGTGGTGGGCGTTCTGGTGCACTATGGCTGCCGTCGCATCATCCAGGTGGATGCTACATACTGGTGGTGTTTGAGGAGATTTCCTCCCTATACTATGTAAAGCACTTTGAGTGTCTAGAAAAGCGCTATATAAATGTAACGAATTATTATTATTATTAATGTTTGGGGAAATGTTACAGTTTGATGGAGAATGTTGGTGTTTGGGGAAATGTTACAGTTTGATGGAGAATGTTAATGTTTGGGGAAATGTTACAGTTTGATGGAGAAGGTTAATGTTTGGGGAAATGTTACTGTTTGATGGAGAAGGTTAATGTTTGGGGAAATATTACTGCTTGATGGAGAAGGTTAATGTTTGGGGAAATGTTACAGTTTGATGGAGAAGGTTAATGTTTGGGGAAATGTTACTGCTTGATGGAGAAGGTTAATGTTTGGGGAAATGTTACAGTTTGATGGAGAAGGTTAATGTTTGGGGAAATGTTACTGCTTGATGGAGAAGGTTAATGTTTGGGGAAATGTTACAGTTTGATGGAGAAGGTTAATGTTTGGGGAAATGTTACTGTTTGATGGAGAAGGTTAATGTTTGGGGAAATGTTACAGTTTGATGTAGAATGTTAATGTTTGGGGAAATGTTACTGTTTGATGGAGATTGTTGGTGTTCTGAAGGAAATTTTTGAAGTTTCAAAGGAGAAGGTATTTGAGGGAAAACATTGTTGTTTGATGATGAATGTTCACATTTGATTAACGTTATGAATCTATTGGTATATATTGGTCTTTGATTAAAACTGTTGGTGTCTTGGTGTTTGATGGATGATCTCTTGTAATTTTTGGATGACAGTATTTATACAATGATGTTCACAACGCTTTTTAGTGTTTTATTCAAATATATTATTGGAAGTCATGCATTTTGTAGAACGAATAGTGGAGAATATCATGCCAGCCTAGATTGTACTGCAGTAGGTCAGTGTCCAATCAATATATACAGAATACCCATAATGCATAGTGGTGTTCGAAGATGGGGCATAGTGAATAGGGTAGGTGGTTTGAGACATGTACACAGTGAACTGAAGTGTTGGTGTGATGGTGTTTATATGACAGAATGATGAACAAATTTTAGTGAACTCAATCCATTACTGAACACTCATTCTGTTTCCTAGAGAGACATTTGGAACACAGCCGTGGAGCTGCTCTGCTTCCCTGCTGGAGCTGATTAGCCTCTGGAAGAGTGTCAAGAACAGACTTTTATTGCTAGTAGTCAGATTTTGTCCACCTGTTTCTGTGTGAATGTTAAATTTGTGCACTCCTAAATTTCACAATAAAGTGTGTTTGTGTATGAGGTGTGAAAGTCGTGATGTGGATAAAGAGAGGATGTGATAAAGGGGATGGAAATAGAGTGTTTGGAATTCATTATAACATAGTGTGTGTTTTAGTCTCCCCATCCCAAACCCCATATTAGTGTACTAAATAGTGCATCAAATAAAATGTGTTACATTACCATTGGCAAATGGTGTTAACTGGTTAGTTAGTTAGTTAGTTAGTTAGTGTGTGTGTGTGTGTGTGTGTGTGTGTGTGTGTGTATGTGTGTGTGTGCGCGCATGCTTTTTTATTTGTGTGGATGTGTGATTGAGGAAAGAGATGCAGCAGCTCACATTGTGAGACAGATCAACATCAACCATCTCCTCTGATTCCTCAGCTACACACACACACACACACACACACACAAACACACACACACTTACTGGAACTTCCCAAAATAGCTTAGTAACTCTGTTGAGGCCATGAGCTGGCTACGCTTCACACACAATACTGCCAGTGTATTTGTATGTGTGTTCTGTGTTTTTTTATTTTTGGTAAAATGACCCATTTTACAGTTTTGCTAAAGGGTGGGACAATAGTAAGTGAGATTTTTCCAACATGAAACTTTATGTGCCACTCCACACAGCTCACGTTTGACTCAGTAGTACGAGAGTGAAGTACTGTAAGTCTGGACCTGCTGACTGGTCCTGGTTAAGGGGTTAGCTAAATTAAACCATTTAATACTCTACCTCAATTTAACTCCATGCAGCACAGTTTAATTGCATTCTCTAGAACTTTAATTTATGGATGTTCAGGTAGTCAAACTTAGTCAAACTCCATTCCTATCTATTTGCATACCTCCTGCATTTAAATTCTATAAACTCCATTTAATTTCATACCACTACATACATCTTTGTTTATACTCTCTTTATACATCTTGATAGAGCAGGTGAACAATGATTGTAAGCCACTGAATCATTAACAGGCAAAGAAACAGTGTTTAATCATAACTCATTAGAGTTATGTAGTGTGATTTATTATTTATAGACCTGAACTACCAATTGTACACGCACACACGCACATGGCTTGCGTGCCTAACTAAGTGTTAGTGTTAGTGATTTATTTATTCTGTTACCCGACCAGCAGAATTGTAACTGACTGAGTCAATATCAAGTGCTCACAGCTACATTAAAAATATGGAAGGATCCTCATGCTCGTTTTTATGACTGATTAAGAATGAATCATTATCTTTAATAAATATATTTCTTAATAAATCCATATCTTTCTTTCCATGCATTTTCTCTCCAATTTGTTCACCTGACTGTTCCAACCTACCAGCAAGTGCTCCCCATCATATGTCGTCTTGCAACCAGGGAGGGTGAAGGCTAACATGTGCTTCCTCCAAGACACGTGAAGCCAGCCTACTGGAACTTTTCGAAGTGCTGCTTAGGCAGTGCCACAGGGCAGCGTAACATACTCAGAGGAAAACGCTATCTGCCCTCTTCCACATACATGAGGTCACAGGCACCTGTGATTGGCTAGTGTCGCTGTGATTGACAGGGGAGAGAGTGTAGCTATACTTCCATCTTTCCAATTTTGCTCCCTTGGCTCCTGGTCATGAACAACTATGGTTCTGGTGCTGTAGTATGGGAAACAACTAGGGATATGATGCTGTAGTATGGGGGAACAACTAGGGCTATGAATGTGTAGTATGGGGAACAACTAGGGCTATGACGCTGTAGTATGGGGAACGGCTAGGGCTATGACGCTGTAGTATGGGGAACGGCTAGGGCTATGACGCTGAAGTATGGGGGAACAACTAGGGCTATGACGCTGAAGTATGGGGAACGGCTAGGGCTATGACGCTGTAGTATGGGGGAACAACTAGGGATATGACGCTGTAGTATGGGGAACAATTAGGGATATGATGCTGTAGTATGTGGAACAACTAGGGATATGATGCTGTAGTATGGGGAACAACTAGGGCTATGACGCTGTAGTATGGGGGAACAACTAGGGCTATGACGCTGTAGTATGGGGAACGGCTAGGGCTATGACGCTGTAGTATGGGGAACGGCTAGGGCTATGACGCTGTAGTATGGGGAACAACTAGGGCTATGATGCTGTAGAATGTGGAACAACTAGGGCTATGACGCTGTAGTATGGGGGAACAACTAGGGTTATGACGCTGTAGTATGGGGGAACAACTAGGGATATGATGCTGTAGTATGGGGAACAACTAGGGATATGATGCTGCAGTATGGGGGAACAACTAGGGATATGATTCTGTAGTATGGGGGAACAACTAGGGCTATGATGCTGTAGTATGGGGGAACAACTAGGGATATGATGCTGTAGTATGGGGGAACAACTAGGGATATGATGCTGTAGTATGGGGAGTTTAGAGGGAGACCCAACCTACATTTTTGGGGAGTCACAGCCAGAAACAAAAGGGATGAGAACCACTGGAGTAAGGTATTTACATTAAAACCCTGACATTATACAACCCTAGGATCAACTAAGAACAATGCTGTATTATTGCTTTATAACTTGGTACATGAGTACTATGTAGCTTCTCTTGTGTACTGTATGTGTGCAGAGGAGCTTCTGAATACAGTGTGTGCGTAGATACTGTATGGCAGGAAGTTTTCTGTCTGCCTCTCTCTGCTCTGTATCACACAGGAGCCAGGATGTAATTACATCTCTTTTTTATTGAGGCTTGTGATTTGAAAATAGAGTTGGTTATCTTAACATCACATAGCACTACATCTGTGTATGCATAATGTTAATGCATTACAGCTGCGAAATGTTGAATGCAGTAAGCCGAGGTATGAATGATTCTTGTGTAGTCAAGACATGCCAGCAGGATTTACAGTCCCCTTTGAAACTATTGTAACAGCAAGGCCAATTCATTTGTTTGTGATATGTACCAAAGACATTCGGGTTTGATGAATATGAGAAGAGATTTTTAAAAAATTATTTCAGCTTTTATTTCCTGGTATTTACGTCTATATGTTTCAAACAACCCTGTCCACGGTGTCCCCCGCCTGTGCCCCATACTCCCTGGGATAGGCTCCAGGTTACCCGCGACCCAGGAAGGATAAGCGGTATAGAAAATGGATGGATGTGTTAAACAGCATAAAACATAGACGCTTTCATATAATACCACTCTCTCTCTATATATATATACCCACTGTATTCAGTGATTCTGTTTTATAAGTTGAGTAAATACAGCTGGATAAAACAAAAACTGTGTCCGTCTACACTTCAGGCTGAAAAGCAACAAAATGTGATTATTTTAAAGGGGGGTGATTCTTTTCTATACCCACTGTGTGTGTGTGTATATATATATATATATATATATATATATATATATATATATATATATATATATATATATATATATATATATATATATATATATTACTATAAATAACAATATGTTTCTACCATTACCACTAACATTAATGATAAACACAAAATAAAATATTATTAATGAACTTGTAACAAATAGTTCAAAGGTGCATGACAATGAGATTTTTTGGCGTAAGCATCAGGCGGACATCCCTTTACAGCGCTACGCAGCAGTCTCTTAACTACGAGTCTTCAAATGACTTCATGAGCCGCACTGTAAACGTAGTGGATGCGGCAGCATGCGAGTTATGCTTAATCAATTATAATAAAAGTATGGCTGTTATTATAGTATAGAAGTTTAACAAATTAAGCTGCTGAAATGTTACGAATGATGGAGGTGACATGCTATTCCAAATATCAGTAATCTCTGTAGGTTAAAAACAATTTGTATAAGATAAGCTAATCAGGATAATCAGGGTAATCAGGATGTGTGGACGCTAATAAAGATCTCTGAAGGCTAATAAGGATCTGTGTGGGATTATAACGATCAGTAGAGGCTATATGAGTGGCTATTGCACTATGTTTGCAGATTTTAATTCCAGCCAACCTGGAGCCGCACCTAATTCAACTTGTTTAATCGGTTAGTCTTGGTCTTGAAGCAGCTATTAGGCATGTCTCCTATTTGACTGGAAATAAAACCTGAAGCCACGCTGACTCCTTATGGAAAAGATTGAAGTTCACTGGTGTATAGTGTAAGAATACAATATAGTGGGTTTTTTTTGGTTCTCGGAAATCCATGAAAACACAGATTCATGAGCATCTGGGCACAATTACAGTGTGTGTGTGTGTGTGTGTGTGTGTGTGTGTGTGTGTGTGTGTGTGTGTGTGTGTTTACTGTATGCTAGCCTGTCATTATCAGTTCCATTGAGTGCAGATGAAGTTTGTAAGTTGTTTACAAACTCGCTTCTTTGTGGTTTCCTCTTCGTTGTTTCATTTTCCTTTCCTTTCTTCATGATTTTATTTCTCCAACTTCACTTGTACTCTCTTTCCTCCTTTTCCTCTGCCCCTTCCTTTCTCCTTCTGTCCTCCTCTCCTGTTCTCTTTCCCTTCTCTCTCTGTGTGGAGGGCTTTGTTTGTCTTTCCTGTTTGTGTCCTCCATTCCTCTGTCAGTAATCATGGTGGTGTTAGTTGTGTGGAGTTAAGTGTGATTGCGAGTTGTTTGTTTAGATGTTTGCGTGTGTGTGTGTGTGTGTGTGTGTGTGTGTGTGTGTGTGTGTGTGTGTGTGTGTGTGTGTGTGTGTGTGTGTGTGTTTAGGCATTTATTTAAAGTCTTAAAGCTGTAGAGAAATTCATCACCTCACCATGTTGACACACTTTACCCTATAAATAAATCCTCCTGGAGCCAATAAGAATCATTAATTTTTCTCACTGTCTTTTAGCACTGCAATAGTTTGAACACAGGCTTAGTCTAAACCACTACTCGTTGTCATGGTAACACTCCAACCGAGTGCTGTGGTATCAAGTACACTTAGTTAGAATTGGGATTAAGTTTTTGGACCCGATCTACATTAGAGACATCCTAACAATCAGGGGAAAAAAACCCTATTGCAACGGAAATCCAATTCATTTGTTTGTAATATACACCAAAGACATTTGCGTTTGAGGTCAAAAGCTGGATATGAAATGGTGTCTGTTGCTCACCAGTGGTTTCTTTCTTTTTCAGGACATTCCACATTGTTGTGTTGGCTATGCCTAATGTTTGTGCAGTGCCTCTGATAGATTTTCCCTCTTTTTTCAGCTTCAAAATGGCTTGCTTTACTCCCATAGACAGCTCAATGATCTTCATGTTGGCTTATCTTTTTTAACAACAAATGCAGTCTTCACGGGTGAAACTGAAACCTAAAACCAAGAGTAGATGTTCGGAGCTATTTATTGTTTAAACAATCAATCTAACACGACACTCCTGGGTAACAAGAAACACCTGTCAGTCATGTGTTCCAATATTTTTGCTCACCTAAAAATTGGGTCGTCTGATACAAAATGTGTTACGTGTTTCTATGTCGTTTAACAGATCTACATATAAATACCAGAAAATAAAAGCTGGTATATATCCTTAGCCCACGACTTCATCACATGACCTCCAGTCATGAGCCTGTCCCATTCAGTCATCCGATTACTAATGATACACACCTATTTGCTGTTACACTATGCCCTTTAAATAATCCATACTCTACTTTGCGAAGTCTCGCACCCGAATCGCGTCCGTGTTGGTTCCAAAACTTTTTTTATCTGCTTGTCTTGATTAGTGTTTTGACCACAGCCTGCATCCCGTTTACTGATTTAGTCTTGTCTAGTTTATGCCTGTTTGCTGATCTGATCAGGTGTACTTTATTAAGCTTGAAAGTGTGTATGGCTGTAGGGCAGGTGTGGTGTTCACACCATTGGTGCGTCTCAATCAGCTCCCTAGCTCCCTAGGTGGTGAATCAGTGTATTGTGTACACGAGTTCAGGCGATGGTCAGGCTCACTACACATTGGGACACTGATGACTGAATTTCTCGGGCGACATGACTATGTAACCATGTTGTAAAACGTCACCACTGGCATTTATCAACAACAGGCAGGACTGATATCTTTCTGACATTATATGTCATATACATTTGTTAGCTTAATCACATGTGTTTCTATCATGGTACTTCAAGCGAATGCTTCATATTGAAATTCATGCAAAATATGTACGATTGAAAAAAAAAATGGCTTCTGCAAAGTGTGTAAATCTTTGTAAGTGTGTAAATGGTACTTTCTGAAGCTAAAGCTAAAGCTGAAGCAAAGCTGAAGCTAAGAGAGGAAATTAACCATAATTTAATTAATCATCATCAAAGCAGAGTGTAATTAACATACAGGGCTCAAATAACAGGAGTTGATTTTGGCAGGCGTGTGTTTGTTGTGTGCAGAAGAGAAAGAGATGGATGGATGGATGGATAGACAAAGAAAGGGCAAAGAGATTAGGTAGCTAAAAAGGGTTGATGATAGATGGATTACTGGGTGGATGCATATGGACTGGCAAATGGATTGGCTGGAAGGACATGGTGATGGACGGACAAAGATTAATGGACAGATGGGTTGAGTTGGTTGATGGGTGGATGGATAGAGAATAATTGACTAGATGAATGGGTTGAATGATGAATGGATGAATGGATGCATGTATGAATGGATGGAAAGATAGTTTGATGGACAGATGGATGGATTGGTGAATGGATACATAGATGGACAAATGGAAAGTTGGTCAGATGGATAGATGGCTTGTCGGTTAATGCATGGATGGATGGAATGGTTGATGAAAATTTGGAAATAGATTGATGAATAGATGAATAGCTGAATGCATGAATTGGTGGACATTGGATGAATAAATGAAATGTAAAAGGATTGATGAATATTTGGACTGACTGATATGGATAGACAGATGAATAGATAGATGGACCAATAAAAGAATGGGTGGGAAATTTGGATGACGGCGTGATGGATGGTTGATGTAGATTGATGGCTTGATAGAGGAATGAAAGAATTGATTGATGGATAGATAGATACAGCGCCCTTCACTAATATTGGCACCCTTGGTAAATATGAGCAAAGAAGGCTGTGAAAATTTGTCTTTATTGTTTAACCTTTTGATCTTTTGTTCAAATTCACAAAAATACTCTGCTCTCATGGATATCAAACAATTGCAAACAAAACACAGGTTTATCCAAAAAGTATATATTTGTTAAATATAGGTGTGCAACAACTATTGGCACCCTTTTAGTCAATACTTTGTGCTACCTCCCTTTGCCAAGATAACAGCTCTGAGTCTTCTCCTATAATGCCTGATGAGGTTGGAGATTACATGGTAAGGGATCTGAGACCATTCCTCCATACAGAATCTCTCCAGATCCTTCAAATTTCGAGGTCCACGCTGGTGGACTCTCCTCTACAGTTCACCCCACAGGTTTTCAATGGGTTTCAAGTCAGGGGACTGGGATGGCCAGGGCAGGACCTTCATTTTGTGGTCATTAAACCATTTTTGTGTTGATTTTGATGCATGTTTCAGATCATTGTCCTGCTGGAAGATCCAACCACGGCCCATTTTAAGCTTTCTGGCAGAGGCAGTCAGGTTTTCATTTAATATCTGTTGATATTTGATAGAGTCCATGATGCCATGTATCCTAACAAAATGTCCAGGTCCTCTGGCAGAAAAACAGCCCCAAAACATTAAAGAGCCACCACCATATTTAACCGTGGGCATGAGGTACTTTTCCATATGGTCACCTCTCTGTGTGTCCCAAAACCACCTCTGGTGTTTATTGCCAAAAAGCTCTGTTTTGGTTTCATCTGACCATAGAACCCGATCCCATTTGAAGTTCCAGTAGTGTCTGGCAAACTGAAGACGCTTGAGTTTGTTTTTGGATGAGAGTAGAGGCTTTTTTCTTGAAACCCTTCCAAACAACTTGTGGTGATGTAGGTGACTTCGAATTGTAGTTTTGGAGACTTTCTGACCCCAAGACACAACTAAATTCTGCAATTCTCCAGCTGTGATCCTTGGAGATGTTTTGGCCACTCGAACCATCCTCTTCACAGTGCGTTGAGACAATATAGACACACGTCCAATTCCAGGTTGATTCATAACATTTCCATTTGACTGAAACTTCTTAATTAGTTCCAGTCAAATTAGTGGAGGGCACTGTATATATTTCATTTGATAGATGCATGAAAACTAGATGAATGGATATCTGATTGTATTGTGATGTTAGCCAGTATTAAAGCTGGCCAGAGCAGCATTTTACAGACTATATTTGTTGGTGTTTCTGAATATATATATATATATATATATATATATATATATATATATATATAACATTAAATTCTGTATTAAATGTAAAGTTGTATTAAATTAACTACGATTCAAGGAGACATATCACCAGACACATCTGACGTTGTTTTTTTTAATCAGTAAAGTAGCACATGCTTTCGGTCACATGATCATCTTTTGGGATCCAAATTGGCTCGCAGTTTGAAAATACAGTATAGGGTGGAGTAATAATAATTCGATTGCCTACGTAGTGCACTTGTATAGAGAGGTAGGAAGGTAGGAAGGTAAAGATGAAGCTTCTCAACACTAAATAGAGAAATTATTACCAAAGTAATGATCAAATACAAATTTTTGTATTTGTGTGAAGAAACTGCGAGAGAGAGAGAGAGAGAGAGAGAGAGAGAGAGAGAATGAAACTTAGCAAATCTGCTATTTACTGTTTTCTCTTACAGGCAGTAGACTGTGAGATTTAGCACTGGGATGTTATTATGTGTGTGTGTGTGTGTTTGTGTGTCTGTCTGTCTGTCTGTCTGTCTGTCTGTTTTTTTTTTGTGTGTGTAACAAATATAGCACTTCAGGGCAGTGACATTAAACACACACATGCACACAAACACACACACATGATGTCAATGTGATGCCCTGCCTGCCAGCAGATCCATCTAAGCCGTCTGCAGCTCAAGTTACATAACAAGGAGAGAGAGAGAGAGAGAGAGAGAGAGAGAGAGAGAGAGAGAGAGAAGATACAGACACCCTCTGTGTCTTGCCAGCAATTTAGAGTAGTATAATCATTACACCATTCGATGAAGTGCAGCTTTATTATTGGCTGTATACCTAAAACACGGACGGTAATCTGTGCATAAACTTAGAGAAGAGCAGCAAGGAAACTCCCTCACCACATCTTTTTTTCTTCACACCCGCGTTCCGACAAATTCTACTATGATCATTCCGACCTCCTGTGCTTGGACTGGTAAGTAGTTCTTACTCAAAAGCAGACTCATCTATACCCTCTGCCATTTTTTGTTTCTGTTGATGCATCTTGTCTTTAAACTGGGCATCAAGAGTCCCTCTGTGTTAACTAGTAAGGGACCATTGTTGAAGTGCACATCATTAAATGTGTGCTACAGTGAATTTTTACGTACATCTGTTGCACCAGTTGTTCGTTGCTTGCATGCCATTTTGTAGGCTCTTGCTGTCTTTTTTGCATGTCAGTATAGAACAGTTAAGGCATTAATTAAAGTTTGCCTGTACCATATGTTTGACAATCCATAATTCGATGACGGTCCCTTATTAATTTATGGAAAGGGGCACATTCAGACATTGTACTCTGGGAAACAAGTAATACATTTTTTCATTATGATGAGGAATGATGTCGTGATTTTGAGATACTGAGTCATAATTTCTTTATTATGACTGAGTAAATGAATTTCTTTTTTCTTTAAGTGGTGGAAATAGACTTTATTGGTCCGTTTGGATAATTGAGAAGACAGATTGGCAATTTTGGGTTGTAAAATGGGTCCTTGTACTTGCGGATGCTGTTCTGGTTGCTTAATGACGTGAGATACCGTGATTTTTCATTTACGTTTAGTGCAAAACATCAAGTACATAGTATATAGTGCATGTTCTTCGATTTGAGACGGAGCCCAAATTGATCTTCTAGTAGATGTAATCAGAAATTTTTTTTTTTTTTAGCAGCTGCAAATTTGTGTGTGTGTGTGTGTGTGTGTGTGTGTGTGTGTGTGTGTGTGTGTGTGTCTATGTCTCTGTTGGCACATTTTTTGTTCCTTAATGAGTCCCTTACAGCGACATGAGCAAACGCTCAGCGGAACACAGATATGAAATATTCATCTAGCTATGTGTGTGCGAGTGTGTGATTTATATAGTTAATAGTGGGTGTGGTTTGGGACACATCTATAGTAGTCTGATGACTGAGGCAGCTGTATGATGTTGCACATAAGGGAGTGAGTCAACAAGGGTGAAGCTTAAGTTTAATGTTATACCATGTCACCACAATAATTTACTTAACATTGGTTGGCTAGCCTCTTAATATGAAAGAGCTACTGCTGGAGAGCTTTTAATGTTAGCTAAGATAACTAGTTAGCTGGTTAATGTTAGTGCAACATTGCATTTATGCTGCTTAGGTTAGCTGATTACATCACGTAATTAAAATTGTGTTCTATGGTAAGCAGCAACAGAAACTGAAGTTTATACATGTGTATTTCTGTAAGATATAAGCTATAAATGAGCTATTAATAGGGTTGGCCAATTTACACTTAGTTGTAAGGGTTTATGGAAAACATGTTTTAACTGTTTTGTTAAAATTTCTAATGTTACTTCAAATATAACAATGTATTTTGCAACTGTGTTGGAATGTAAAAGCTGACTATGGATTATACTTTTTGAAATTTTGGTTTTGTGGCTATTTTTACTGATCACAGGGGTTTATTTCATCACACAGCAAGCAAAAAGACTACGAAACCCATCAGGCAGTTGTTACTTGTGTATTTGACATAGAAAAACACATTTAACACTACAATATTTTCATTGTTTTAATTGGCATGTTTAGCTTTAGTACGGCACAACGATGCCGATTTGGTGCTCTTACCAGTGTAAAGGATGGGAAAGTTTGCCTTAGTAATGTAAAATCATGTTTAAAAAACTATAACATCAATTTCTCCTCTATTTTGATTACAAACAACCATATGATAAAATATTATAAATTATATATATGACATTTTTTTTGTTGTTGTCTAATGTGTGAAATTAGTTATGTGTGTGATTACATGAATATCACATGCAATGTTGGAGGAGTACCATCCTATTCAATAGTAAACCCAACTGCAGTGCAGCTCATGTGCAATAATAATACTATACATACATAGATGTCTGGATGTCTAGGTCATGAAAGGGGCCAAACTGCCACTGATGAAAACTGATTCTGTGTTTAACTGTGCTTTTAATTTCTCTATCAAGGGTAATTTAACTCAGGAGTCACATACTGTCCTAATACCCTTGATACTAGGTACACAGTTGCTAAGAGACGAAATATGTGCTGGTTTTGTCATGGTTGGTGGAATCTGTCCAGACTGAAAGGAAAACAGTTCGGAGCACAGATGACCTCTTCAAGCTGAAAATGACTTACCTTTGCCACCAAATTTACCTCCAGTCTCAGTAGCATCTGAGGAGGGGTCTGGGTTGGCCCCTGCCAGCTGACAGGTACCACTAACAGGCTCTAAACAAGCTGTGGCTTCCATGCTAAGGATGGCAGCAACCTAAGTAGGGTTGGGTGGTGCAATGCAACTCACAACACCAAATCCCCCTTTTCACAAAACACTGTTGTGCTATGCTTCAGTGCAAGGGTTTTATTAACAGCTTTCAAGAGGGTTTTGGGGAAGGAGCCTGGTTGGTGGCCCCTCAGAGAGAGAGATAATCACCATGAATTACAACAGGTGCCGCAGCATTGTATGGTCTTAACACCAACCAGCTGGAATTGAGGGTGGACCATCTAAGACGTCACCACGTGTTGGTCCACTCATACATGTTGGGACGGCCTATATCAACTATCAGGATGTCAGTTGAGCGACTCTCTCTGCCTTACACATACAAGGCAGGACCCATTTGCAGCTGACCTTAAAGAGAACAACTCATCTTCTGTACAGTGGTGTGGTGGACTCTCTGTTGAGATGGCACATTTGTCCAGTGAAATGGAGTCTGCACCCAGCCTGAGAATGGTTTGATGTGGTGCAGGTGGACCTCTTCACCAGTGCCAAGTCAACACTGTGGATTGTGGCTCTCCCTAGTAGAGCCAGGCAGCCCATTGGAACTAGATGTTCTGGCCAAATACTGGCCTCACTACTTGTTATACATCTTTCTTCCTCTGCTGCTAATTATTCCCATGCTTTCAATAGTCGTCGGAACATCCTGATGGTTATCTCCCTGAGCAGATCTGCTGACCCAAATGGATTTTGACTCCCCAGCCGGGTCACCTGTGTCTTTGGGTATGGCCCCATATGGTTGATTTGCCAACTTAGAACTGTGGCCTAGCATTCCAGGACACAGTTCTGAATGCAAGAGCTCCTAGCACATGGGCCTTGTATGCCTGGTAGGTGGAAGCTGTTCAAATGGTGTCCACCTGAATTTGGGGGACCACTAGACAGTGGCCTGGCCCCATCAACACTAAAGGTGTATGAGGCAGCCATCACAGCACACGACAGCACTATAGATGGCATTTTTCTAGGGTCTCATAGGCTTATTACTGCCTTTCCAAAGGTTGCGAAGCACCTCCATCTGCCACAGTTTGCTAGGACCTAGGACATGGGACCTCTTTCTTCTACTGGAATCCCTTAGGGGCCCTTGTTTCAAGCCTATGTATAATGCCAACATGAAAAGGGTATCTCTTTGTCTTACTTGTATTGGTGGCCAAATTAATCTAGGGTCACCTTGTGGTTGAATCCAGGATTTATGCCCAAGGTCATATAACCCAACTTTATGAATCAACATATTGATCTTGTAGCCTTCAATAAGGATGAACCTGCAGAGAGCGATACCCTGGGGTTTTATTTAGACTAGACGGCAGCCACCTGATCCTCAGACCAGCTGTTAATCTGCCATGGAGAAAAGATGCAGGAGGCTTCATTGTCAGACATATTTTTCCCCATGAACCCCACTTCCCAGTTTTTTGAGAACTCGTGCCACCACTGCCCTGAAAACTGAAAGTGCCAAATATTTTGACTATTTTAACTGTTTTAGGCTGAAATATTTTGGTGGCATCTGTAATAAATACAGTTAACTGATGTTATATACTTATTTAATGATAGTTAAGTTGGACACACATTAATAGATTATAATTCACATTAATGAACTGAAAAAACAACAACAACTGTTTACCATGACAGAAAGAGAGGGTGCCACATTAGTGCATCTTTAAAGTGGAGAACTCAAAACACCTGTGCAATTGCATTAATTATTCTGGATGAATATGCTGATTGGCTCATCTGGCATACTTATTAAGTGAAAAAGAAGAAGATAAAGAAGAAGCTTCTAGAAATGTGTAAAGGTTGGCAGGTCTGAAACACTCATATATTTATTTTTTTGGTATTTTCTATTTCCCCCAGGGTTTGGGTTTTTATTTTTAGACTTATACCAATTCCAATTGGCTTCATATTGACTATACTGTAGATGCTGTTTACAGTATGTTTAACACATTGACATTCTTGCTCCTATCTAGTGAACAATATTTGGGACTCTACTGCCAATCTCTTGTATTTAAGCCTTTTAAATATGTTCATTATGTTATGTTAAATACGTATTCATTATGTTAATAAATTATGTTAATTTATGTTATTTTCCAGTAGTTAGGTTGAGCACTTTCATTCAGCTTTTTAATTTAAGTAGCTTCTAAGGAGAAACTAGTGGAGTAGCGCTGATAATGATTACATAGTTTGTTTGTTTGTTTTTTTTACATACACAATATATGGTTTTAATCCATTATTCTTTTTTTTTGTTGTTGTTGTTGGTTGGAGCACAAGTGACTTGACAAAGACAAACTTTTTTTTTCCACGCATGTGCAGATGTAGAAAATGGAAAGGGATCTGATTATCTGTAAACATGCTCTGAGTAACCTGATTATTGGGTAAAAATCCAGGTGGCTTTATTGGATTTCCTGAAATAGATAACAGATTTAATCAGATGTCGGATGTAAGAGTATGCTCTTTACATGTTCACTTGAATTACCAGATCCAAAATCTGATATTGATTATTAGAATTATTAGGGTGCATGTAAACACACTCACTGTAACACACTTATGGACCAAATAAGGACCAAAGTCTCCATTCTGAGCTACACGGTTCAACAAGACTGCAAGCCTTTATGTATGGCAGATATGTACGAACACTCCGCTGAGTGATACTTCATTAAGTGGCCATCTCAGGAATTGATTAGATTTAGCGAACTGACAGAAGCAAACTTATTACATTTGCTAATATTAAATTACTGATTCATAGTAAGATCTCAAACTTTGGCAAAAGCTTAGCTAATTATGAAATGGAATTTGTAGCTACCTCAGCAGCAGTTAATTTAGCTGTGAGCTGTGAGAGAGTTAAATCCCTCTTCTTTGTCATTATTTAAGAGAGGAAACAGTATACTCCCAATGCTGCTATAGACAAGGCCGCTTCAGTACAGAAAGGTCAACGAGACGCCAATCTCTCCAGACAAAAGGAGACAGGAGTGTGGCTCAGCTCTGACCGTATCTGCGATCACATCTCTGCATTTAAAACCCATTTAAAATGTAAAACCCCTAAGATTACAGTCAGCCATCAAAGATCTCTGTTTGATTTCTCCTTTGTAGATTGGATCAAAAAAGAGAAAGAAAAAAAGCCTAACAGATCTTCATACTCTCATTACAAATGGTACTTTCAACACATTTTGTTGACTTTAAAACCAACAAATGATTTTTAAAATGTTAGGTATTATTCTATCTTTCTTTTACATGACATCTATGTTAATTTATTTTGATGGCTAGTTAGTTAGCCAGCTAGATGATTAACAAGGTTTTATAAGAATTCCAAAACATGATACACACACACACACACACACACACACACACACACACACACACACACACACACACACACACACACAGCAGATCTAGATAGTTTGAAACGATGTAGCAGAGGCTACAACAAAGTGAATGGGAGAGAGAGAGAGAGAGAGAGAGAGAGAGAGAGAGAGAGAGAGAGAGAGAGAGCATGTTTTTATATGTTGGTGGGGACAATGCATAGTGTCGCATTGTGATACAGTTGTGTATTTTGTGAAACCAAATGTCTTGTTGTTGCTGATAATTACCTCAGTTTTTAAAATTAAAATAAGATATAATACAATGGTATTGTATTTGTGCAAGAGTATTACGGTACTAATGTTGGGCAAGAAGGTCTGGCATGCAGTCAAGAGTTCCAGTTCGTGCCAAAGTTGTTCAGTCGGGTTGAGTTCAGGGCTCTGTACAGGCCACTCAAGTTCTTCCACACCAATCTTGGCCAACTATGTCGCTATGGACCTCACTCTTTGTGCACAGGGGCGTTGTCATGCTGGAACATGTTTGGGCCCCTTAGTTCCAGTGAAGGGAAATCTCAATGCTACAGTGTACAAAGACATTCTAGACAATTATGTGCTTCTAACTTTGTGGTAACAGTTTGGGGAGGTTCATATATGGGTGTGATGGACAGGTGTCCATGACCTTTGGTTATATAGTGTATATACATATCTCATATAAACTCGAACATTTATACTAGAGAGAAATCAAAGCCATACAAGTCTTTTGATGCATATAATATTGTTGTTTGTGGACACGATCAAGGTGGAATTTAACTTCTACATTGGGACCTAAAATCAACAAGCAGTCCATTCTTGAATCCATGTAATAATCCGTTTTATTTCGGTATTCCAGAATTAGGCTGCACACCGGCACATCCTCAATACTGCTGTTGAAAAACTGTTTCGCTCCCCCGGCCCCATTTCCTGTTCATAATTAAATATGTGCTGCCCGGGGAAGCCAAGATAACAACAACAACAACAACAACAAAAACATTTCATCATTTCAAATAGCATCTAGACATAACATGAATACATAAGTGAATAATACAAACAAACAACAAAAAATATCATATAATCATATAAATATTTCGAGGTCCATTGAGAATTAAATAAAAATACTTCTTGCATTAAAGTGCCCTCGGCCCCTAATTGTCCTGGGACAATAAAAAAAAATCTATTTAATCACATGTCCATAAGTCTATTTGCTAAATTTATAGTGTGCTTACAGTTCAATAAAGAATTTCTCATAGTCGATACATTCATAAAAAACAACATCGAGCATAATAGTGATGCAGCGTATGACCTTTCTGGCAAGGGCATTAGTTGGTGGTATCCAGTATTTTCTGCGAAGCATAGAGATCATGTGGTTTCTGCCTGCACAACTTTCTTGTGGATGTCTTTTAGAATCAAATGAGATACATAGCTTTCTTTTGGTAGACTGGCTGGATGTTTCATTTCCATTGGCATGGCAGGCTTACTGAGCTTTTGTTTGAAGGTGATGATAGCCATCTCAGCTTGCATCATATCTTTGACTGAAAGTCACTGAAACATGGGATCAGATCATCTGTCTCTTATCCTTGTACAACAATTTAAGGATTGGCTTCAACCTCAGCATCCAAGCATCTCCCCTTTTAAGATGGTTCCAGTCTGAATAGTAGGTGAGAAATTTGGGAGTGGGGTTTTCTTTCACCGCAATGATATTCACTGTAACTTCCTTACTTAATTCAGGATCATCTTGACAGAGCAGTTTTACTTGTTCTGGGAGGCCATCCTAGTTCAAAATTAGTGAGAAACGTGGCCCACTGATCCATCTATTTTACGATTACTAGTAAATCATCGAGGACATTGTGGCACTAAAAGCTAGCTTGCTAAACTTGCCCAATATAGGCAATTCCTTGCCATCATAGGTAATGTTGTGTGATGCCAACAGACACACAACGGATATTCAACTAGGGTACAGATAGTTCTTTATTCAATTTTTTAACCACATTATACCATACTGCACTGTCTAGCGGATAAGCTCTGCAAGTGTTCAGAGCTGCCTGTTGCTATATTCCAATCCTCATCTCACAATATATACCTAGTGCAGTTATTGTGATTTGGGACATAGCTATGGATAGCGACTACTGCAAACATACACTCATGACTTCTGTGATCTGGACCGATGTGTGATCACGCAGTAATCGTTTATTCCAAAACCGTTCCATTCCTCCATCATCATCGTACTATCGCATCTTTATCCACACAACAAACTTTACACCTTAAACAGGGGAAAACAGATCATGGAGATATTAGGTGAGTGTGTGTGAGTTTCTGGTTTCCATTCAGGTTTTCGTCTCCACCATTTGAAGAAGATGTGGATAGAAAGCACATACTGTGCACTTTGTGACATAACTCGTTTCCTCAGCCAAGACGTGAGGACATTCGTAAAAAGTTCCCCTCTTCATCTGAGTCAAGTTTTCCTTTTGCATATTCTTGCTGTCTCTTCCTGTTTTTACAAACTGAATGCCAAAGTCTTATCTGCAAGTTTGATACTTTTTCCACTTCATGATGGATACTTGGAATGATTAGAAGCATTTTTCTTTTTTAGTAATTTAACCATTCTGCATTGTACACTACTTAGCAGTGTTGTGTCCCGTTGCCGCAGTAACAACACAACTGTAATATTTAAAACAGTCGATCTGGATTATCTTCATCTCAGTAAAGATGAAGATAAACATCCAACATCACCCTTCTGCCTCTCTTAAAGTAACAGTTTGACCAAAATTAAAATCTTTAACCCAAAAGTAATTCATCAGCCAAGGTACACTGTATGGCCAAAAGTTGCAAAACAAAAGAAACAACCACTTTGCTGACTGACTATATATATATATATATATTTAAAAATCAGACTGTTGGTTTAGTACAAACTTTTATTTTAAGCTTTGACTCTGAGCTCAAAATAGCCCTGATCATCATCTTTGTAATCAAAACCATCCAAGTGACTTTTTTCCTGGATACAGCATCTGGTTTCACGTGGTCAAAGAAGATGACGGTAAATGCAGTGAGAAGACGCTAGCATAGCGTATTGCTAACTATCTATCTAACTATTTTAGCTGTTATTATCATGGTATGATCACCATACTGATATACATACACATACTGACAGCTACATTACAGAGGGCTAAACACACCTGTCTGATTAACACATATAGTGACTGTGTCATAGTGTGTGTGACTGTTATCTGTACTTCAGCTGTTAAAGCTGACACACACTGGTCTGTATCATATTGAATGTGTCACCTCGCTATAAAGCAGCTGTCAATCATGCGGGCAGCTTTTCTCCTTCAACAACAGCACACACACACACACACACACACACACACACACACACACAAACACTCAGATTTGAGCTAACTAAACAAGTTGCTGTAATTCAGCAGGTATTAGCAAGCTAACTAGCTGCCTGTTATTTCGCAAAATTGGTTAGCCAGCTAGGAGGACTTTTATTTATTACCTTGCCTGTAACACTTCTGGGATTTAACAGTCACGTAATATTTACATCCTTTAGCTAGCAAACATCAATATTTCACAGTGTCTTTGTATAGTTTTCGTGCAACAAAATCCAGTTTGTCTTGTCTCTTTGACTGTTACAAGTCACTGATTAGCATGTGTATGACTAGCATGCGTATGACTAGCATGTGTATGTGTTGTCTAGCCTTACATTAAGAATCATAAGCTAATTCTGCTGAGCAGGTTTTTTTTCCTGCTAACATTAGCTACATATTTTAAACTACTTATGTGACAAGGATCAGATTTGTTATGTCATTGAGTAATTTTGTGTAAACGACGTTGATGTGTCGGATTTTGCTGAAGTGCTAGATTTAATGAGCTCTTTGGCTAGCCGGTTTGCTTTGAGCACCGTTTTAATGAGCCACATACAATTAAATCATTACAGGCCAGATGACATGATTTTAGAGTATGTTTTCTGCCAGAAACTAATAAGCTATTTCTGGTGAGTTATCTTAAAGAAAAAGAGTTTTAAACATTGGCAAAAGTCACTATGAGTCTATGGGAGACGTTCATTTCCAGGGAGAATAATCTGCTTTAGTCTGGGCCTCAGTAGTGCACACTTTAGTAGTCACCTGCGTAGGGCTGAGATACTCTACGTACTGTATGATCTGATTACTAATATATGTTAATCAGACAGTTAATAACATTATGCAAAGATTGGAGCGAGAGCTCTGTCTGCCATGATTTCCACACTATAATGTATAACAGAATTAAGATATTGTCAAAGGTCCCTCAGAAGACAATGCCTTTCAAATGGCACATGTTTATCACTACCAAAAATGCTGCCTATATAGGCAACCTCATTCCAAATAAAACACAAGGGAAGTGACAATAGTTGGCCATGTCTGTGATGACATTATTGTGAGTGTGGAATGTCAGATATACTATAGAGTTTATCATATAGCTGATTATTAGCATATGCTGATTAATAGCATAGTTGCAAGTGCCTGTGATACATACAAGGATACGTGTGTGTTATTTTTAATATTTCCACTGGATTAACCTACACACTGATCTGCCTTTGCCTCCACAGCTATCCCACACACTGTCATTCTGCACGTATGTGTGCTGGGTTGGGTTTGGCGGGCAGCAGTGTGTGTGTGTGTGTGTGTGTGTGTGTGTGTGTGTATGTGTGTGTATGTTTGCGTACACTAATGTGTAGGAAGAGGTGAAAGCTTGTTGCCTAGCAACTTCAGTAAAGTTCTCACACTCGTTCACACACTTTGCTCTCAGAATAGTGTGTGTGTTCCTAACGAGCAGTTTCACCTGGACAGTGCGTAGTTACATTGGTTTTATGTGGATACACAGCTAAAATAATAATAATTATCCTGATCAAAAATGTCTGAGGTTTAAATCAATATGTAAAATGTAAAAATATGACAAACTGTCAACTCTAAAAGGGCAATGATTATAAAAATATATGGTTTTATTTTAACAGTGTTTTTCCCCCAGTATTTTTGTCTTCAAAACACTGGTTTCAAAGTTTTCAGCACCCACACAATTAATATTTGGTGAAGCCTCCGGTGGAGAGAAAAACAGCACAGAGCATCTTCCAGTAATGTCTAACAAGGCTGGAGACACTAGTAAAGGAATCCTGGACCATTCCTCAATGCAGAACATTTCAAATACATAAACAGGTGTGCACATGTGGACTGTCCTCTGTAATTCAGCCCACAGGTTTTCAACATGGTTCAAAAATAAAGACAGAGATGGTCACTGCAAAGCAGTAATTTTTTGTCAGCCATTTCTGCAATGATCTGGATGTATTTCCGAGGTCATTATCTTGTTTTTAAGATGCAAGTATTAACTTTCTGGTAGCGACAAACCAAATTTGGGCTAAAATATCCTAATCCATCCATCCATCCATCCATTTTACATACCGCTTATCCTGCACAATCGCAGGGGAGCCTGGAGCCTATCCCAGGGAACTCGGGGCACAAGGCAAGGGACACCCCAGGGTGGGGTGCCAATCCATCGCAGGGCACAATCGCCCACACATTCACAAACCCATTCACACACTATGGACAATTTGGAAACATAATCAGCCTACAACTCTGCACACACAGGGCGGATTTGAGCTCCAAACCCCGGGGGGTGCAAGGCAAAGGTGCTAACCACTAAGCCACCGTTCCCCCCCCTAAAATAGTCTAATACTTCAAAATTACCAATGTTTCTTGAATGTTTTGCATCACTCAGTTTAAATGGCTCAGTGAGAGATGTGGACACACAGAACAGATATTCTATATGGCCAAAAGTATGTGCACACCTGACCATGATGCCCATATGGGCTTGTTGAATATCCTACAGTATTTCAAAAGCATAGCATTAATATGGAGTTGCCACCCCTCCCCCTTTTTCCTGCTATAACAGCCTCCACTATTCTGGGAAGTCTTTCCACTAGATTATTGAATGCTGCTGTGGGGATATGTGCTCATTCAGCCACAAAAACCTTAGTGAATTCAGGCACAGATGTTGGTCAAGGAGAGCTGGAATGCAGTTGGTGTTCCAGTTCATCCCAAAGGTGTTCAGTGGGGTTGAGCTCAGGGTTCTGTGCAGGCCACTCAAGTTCTTCCACTCCACCCTTGGCAAACCATGTCTTCATGGAGCTTGCTTTATACACAGGGACATTGTCATGCTGGAACAGGTTTGGGCCCCTTAGTTCTAGTGAAGGGATATTGTAATGCTACAGCATTCTAGACATTCTAGACAATCATGTGCCTCCAACTTTGTGGCAAAACTTTGGCGAAGGCCCACATATTGGGGTCATGGTCAGACATCCACAAACTTTTGGCCATATATAAAGCCATGCTAAAGGAATTCCATTTAAAAGTACAATGTATTTTGTGACGTCTTCACCGGCTTCCTCTCTTAGAATTGCACATCACACGAGTGTACATTTACATCACAAGGAAGTAGCAGAGTAGTTAGTAGCAGATTTGTTAGTCAAGTTTGCTCTTGTTCTTGAAACCAAGAACAATGTTTACAGCTACAGAGTTGTGATTACTAGCTAGCATGCTAGCAGAGTAAGGTAGGTTCCATTAGCTGTCAAACATAGATAGGGTTGCTAACCCATCTAGACTGAACTTTAGACTAAAATATACTGGTAGTTCAATCTGTACAAGAGCTCCTGACCCACTAGCCACAAAATACCCCCAAAGCAGCCCAAAGCATCATAGCATCCACTGCCATATTTTACAGTGGGTATCAGGTGTTTTTTCCCTGTATGCAGTCTCCATTTTTTTTTGCCAAACAAACAGATATTGTTTTGCTAAACATATGGTCTGCATGGCCAAAAAGCTTTTTTTTTTGTTTCTCTCCACAACACATGATTCCAGTTATACCTCCAGTGGTGCTATGTTTTTTGGGTTGATCTCATTTTGTGCAACCCTTTCAAGGTGGTGTATAATAGTTAACCTCCCACACCATACTCATTATTGTGCATAAATATTTACATACTGTATGTTCAGCTTCATGATTATACCCCGACCCCATGGAAACAAACACTGTCAAAGGCAACAGTTCAGGCAGACTGAGAGCAATTAAAAATATATTGTAGCTGCAATCTGAGAGAAGAAAGGTAAGCCATTTCTGGGGATCACTGTGACAGTTTAGGCTAATTACACTTCACTTACCATGCCTCTAATAATCAACACTAAGAAGAATTGACAATCTGGAATTATGCAGACAACTGTATGATTTCTAAGCTACCATGAGTGGTATAGTGTAGACTGCAGGTCCTGTAGATGTGAAGCTCAGGCGTGAGAGGAGCATGGAAACCAACGTATCGGAATCAGTATCCCCGAGTTCTGGTGTTCTGTAGATGGGAACCAGAAAAGGGAAGAGGGGAGTGAGAACCAAAACAATGGATTGAAAAGAGGACTGAGGAGATGGAGAGAAGGAGGAGAAGGAAAGGAAGAGTGGACTAGATGTTATGGAGAGAGCAATAGAGAGAAAATACAGGAGAAGAACAAGATATGGAGAAAATGTTAAAGAAATGTGAAGAAGAGAAGGAAGCGAAGCATGGGAAAAAGAGCCATGGAGATAGAAGGGTAGCAGTGGAGGTGGGGAAAGAGGAGAGAGAAAGAGACAGATGGACTAAATACAGACCTGCCAACCTTGCGTAGGAACTCTGCATTTTAACATTTTAACAAAAGGGGGCTCCTGAGTGGTGTAACAGAAAAGCGTTTGCCCTATCATCGGGAGTTCAAATCCTGACGATGCCACCTCCATCCGTGGTCGGGAACGAAGGGAGCATAATTCTGTGCTCTGTGGATGGGAGGGATGGCATACTCTCTCTCCCCTGTCAATCACGGTGACACTAGCCAAATCGTGAGCATCTCGATTTCCCCCAAACTGCACTAAGTTACAGGGTCTTCTCTCACTGAAACAACTCTCAAAATAAAGTGCTCTGTGACTGGAAAGAGGTAGAAATAACAATGATCTGAAAATGAGTTGCTTTATGTAACAAAAGATATCATTTTCCACTGTGTTTATAAATGGACCTTTTTCTCTTTTTTACTCGTCTCACAAAAGTCCAAAGATTACAAGCCTATGAACAAAACTGAAGTGTACAATACTCTTCCAGATATTAATAGGTGCAGTGGCTAATAATTAAATAACAAGTGTAACAAGTAGAATGAGTTACTGCTCCTTTAAGGCGGAACGCTCTCTCTTACTCCCTCACTGATGAGTGGGCAGTCTGTAGACGGAGCGCGAGCTGTGATCATCGCATGTATGCATGTAAAGCCTGGTTATATTTCTGTTGCTCTTTGCCCTGTTTTATTTATGTTCAGTAACGCAGTTGTTAGTGGAGTGTTTTGCAAACTGCCCCATGTGTGCGGGGGATCGACAGCGCTGATAATAAACCACTGTGAAATATCAGATACGTGAGTTTTGCTTACACCTGGCTACAACCATTCAGGCTATCCGGCCTCTCTGTGTAAAGCGTTACACAAGGCACCTTTTCTTTGTTGCCAACATACTGTATGTATACTTGAGCATTAATGGCAAGTTTTTCTTCACAAACAGAAGCATCTCTGCCTCGTCACCTGATAATCGGTTTCTCCTTTCATCTATCACGTGTCCAGCCAAGCTAAACAAGCCATCACTCTCAACACTTGTACATGGAGCAGAGAGGTATAGGGGCTCGGGCAAGTGGAGCAAGCGCAGGGAAACCATCTTTGTTGATCCTCCAGTAGGTCAGTGGGTTTTTCGCGTTTTTGCGTGTTTGTGAGCGTGGCTGTTACATTATTGCCTGTGCCGCTGGCAACAACACAGACCGGCTCGGAATCGGAAAGACGTGAGACTGACCGGCCGGTCACCGGTCCAGGCCGGGTATGCGGAAAATCGGCTGATTCCGGTCCCTGGCCGGTCGATCGGTGCATCTCTAGCTCTGAGCCCAACTTTCTAACAAGCTGGGATATGTGAAGAAAAGAATTTCACTGTGCTGTTATGGCAGACGCCCTTATCCAGAGCGACTTACCTTCATCTCATTTTATACAACTGAGCAGTTGAGGGTTAAGGGCCTTGCTCAAAGGCCCAACAGTAGCAGCTTGGCAGTGCTGGGATTGGAATGCAGGAGCTTCCAATCAGAAGTCCATCGTCTTAACCACAGAGCCACCACCGCCTGTCTTCACTTGATTGTCCTGCTTGAATGATGTGGTGCCCTTGCTTTCTGTCAATGTAAATGGAGAAAGTTTCATTAATGTGGAATAAAATCAATCAGTGTGTGTTTGACCTAGGTAACATTAGACAAGTATATAGTTAAGATCACTTAACTATAATTATTAGGAAAACATTTAGCCAAAAATGGTCAAAAACAGCAAGCAGAAAAAAGCCCAAAGATTAAACAGCCGTACAGTGAAGTGTCAAATCTGTCTACAAATAATGACAATTAGACAGTGAATAAAAAAGCTGCTTGTTTTCCACATGAAAGCATTTCACGTTTAATCTCTGTTACATTAGACAAGTCATTTGTTAAAGGATTATATGGAAAATGTTATGTTTATTACTGTTCACTGTGTTTTTACTACTGCGTCATCCATTGTCCATCACCGCCCCCACGGCGGGACTTCGCGGTATTCCTCTTCGGGGTTGGCAGGAGATATATTTGGAGATGTTGTTCCAGCTGTTCGGTGTTCCACTCCTTTTATGAAGATACAAGAACAGAGGAATAACAGAGAGAGAGAGAGAGAGAGAGAGAGAGAGAGAGAGATCTTACAAGCTCTATGTGGAGAACATCACAGAGGTTTTTGTGTGTGTGTGTGTGTGTGTGTGTGTGTGTGTGTGTGTGTGTGTGTGTGTGTGTGTGTGTATTGTGGTGCATTCTGGGAAATCAGTCTGGACTCTCCTCACAGCCAAGTGTTAATAGTTTTTGGTGCAGTGATCCAGACACACTGTTCATTAACCACCTGCAGTTCACACACACATGCACACGTGCGCACACACACACACACCCACACACACACACACACGCACACACACACATGCATAAGGGTTAACAGATTGAGATGTGTGCATTTTACACAGTCCGGATGAGGTCACATTGGGACATTCATCACTCTTCTGATAGACTTTCAGACATTCAGATGCACAGACAGACAGACGGGGCTAGTGTAAAAGTTTTAGATGCAACCTTTAATGTCATTCCGCTTGTCTGTGTGCGTAAAGACTGAGTTATGTATCTGTGTGCGCGTTTCTGTGTGCATGTCGGGACATCATGTGCGGTCGCTCGCACAGGGTGACGTATTCATATTTACACGAAACGTGAGCATGTCTGCTAGGAGGCGCTGTCACATGGCCCACACCAGAATGTACTGATTTACACAGAGAAGAAAAGCGAAAAACAGTGCTGTAGGAATAATAAATAAAAGAAAACATGGACATAATGTTGTTTTGTAAATAGCGGGGGGAGAGAAACCTCGCATGATTAATTATAAACCAAATGAATAAACACTGAAAGCATTTCTGAACTGTTTTTACTCGGTTGTATTCAGCAGTATGAGCGGCTTTTGCGTCGAAGCACTTCAATTTAACTGGGGTTGAAATCCAAAATTATATCAATTACTGAATGATGATGCTCCTCATAGCCAACCAATCAGCTTTCACCCGACGCATAGCCCCGAAGAAACCGACAACTCTCAGTTAGCTTGTATGAGGACTGTGAGCTAGCACATCGCCATATCATTGCGCCTTTTCTCATGGGATAATACACATTAATGAAGAAGTATAATCAGGCTATGTGCTCCAAATCCACCATGATACTGACCAGGATAAAGCAGTTACTGAAGAGTGAATAAATGAGTGAATATTGACAAAGAATGACTTGCACACCTACTATTCACAAGGCTGATGTAGTTTGTTGTGCCCATATAATTTTATTGAAAGTACTGTATGCACTCTCTCTTGAATAGTCACTAGGATCCTGAGCGATCATGAAAGCAAAAGCCAGCTAGCAAGCAAGATCAAACTAGCATGAAAGCGAACTAGCGATTCAGCGTTAACCTAGAAATTGTAGCCTACCTATCACAAAAATGGCATCTTATCAAGTGAAAATATCTTGATTATAGTCAAATTTATATAATATTTCCTCTGACAATATTACAATAAGCCAAAATATAAGATTATTAAACATATTTCAAGACATTTCTTGTTCATTTGAAGCTTGAAATATTCTTGCTAATTTTAAGCATTTAAGATGCGAAAGATGCAGTGTATTGTGATAAATTTATAATTGCCTAGGCTAGTACCTAGATAGTACATGTACAATGTCAGCACAGTTGCCAAATTTTTCTCATGCAGCTTGTGTGCTAATTGTTGATGTAGATGTCAGCACGGGGTCATTTTTGATCACTGTTAATTAGTGATGCATAGAAATGAAAAATCCGGAAAAAGTCTTTTTGATTTGATTAGATTAGATTTTTTTAATGTGAGCTACAATGGACATTTCTGTTAGATATACAGGTATACTCTATTTGGCCAAAAGTATGTGGACACCTGACCATCACACCCATATGTGGGCCTTAGAATATCTTTGTATGCTGTATGCATTATAATTTTCCTTCACTGGAAATAAGAGACCCAAACATGTTCCCGCATGACAATGCCCCTGTGCAGAAAACAAGATCCATGAAGACATGGTTTGCCAGGGTTGGAACAGAAGGACTCGAGTGGCCCTCACAGAGCCCTGACCTCAACCCCAAATTTGAATGTCAATTGAGCCCCAGGTTTCCTCGCCCAACATCAGTGCCTGACCTCACTAATGCTCTTGTGGATGAATGAACCCATATCCCCACAGTCACCTTCTAAAATCTAGTGGAAAGCCTTCCCAGAAGAGTGGAGGTTATTATAACAGCAAAGGGGGACTAAATCTGGAATGGAATGTTCAGTAGGCACATACTGCATGGGTATGATGGTCAGGTGTCCACAAACCTTTGGTCATATAGTGTATATATAGTCAATAATAATGTCTACTAGGGACTGTGTAATGAGGTAGACGTGTGTAATGTGTCTGGGATCTTGCGGGAACCAACAAAAGTCATTCATTCATTCATCTTCAGTAAATACTAAATGCTGGCTAGGGTTGTCATGGTTTACTGATTATTAAAAAAAAAAAAAAAAATATATATATATATATATATATATATATATATATATATATATATATATATATATATATATATATATATATATATATATATATATATATATATTAGGAAATAGAACCAGCTACATTCATTAAAAAAATCATGGGCAGGTACAAGCAAAAATAACTACAGGAGCAGGTGTGATTGGTCAGACTCTGCCGTGGGAGCAGACTAGAGCGGGATTCAAGCACTATCTCTATAATGAGACTCTGTATGTTCTATGAGTCTATGAAATGCAACATCCTCGATAACAGAGAGCAGCTGGTCAGACAAAGGCAAAGAATTCCCTGCCTCCATCCTCCGCCTCTCATCTTTTCAGGTTGTCCATCCTTCCGTCCATCCGAGATTCTCGTCAGCGTGATATCTCAAGAACGACTGGCTGAATGTTTGTAGGATTTATGAGGAATTATGGTTCGAACCAGCAGATGAACTGATTAGATTTTGGAATCGATCCAAACAGGGTCAAGGTCACAGCAAGGTCAAAATATCTGAAATAGTTTTTCTTCAATACCTTCCTTTATGTTTGAAGTATATTTTAATGGTATTTCTGGCAAACTAATTAGTAACAAGAAGGACTAGACTTGGTGGTGGTGGAGGCATTCGTGTCAACACCATTGGTGTCGAGTTCGACTTTTAATTTTAATTATATTTTGCACTTTAGTACTGTCGTACTGTTTGTGATTTTTTTTTTTTTGTAATCATTTCATCTGGTTATAGAGGATAACATGGACTTTCCTTTATGCTTCCATAGTTTTGCTGTATTTTGCAGATTGAGCCAGATGCTGTGTTGTGAAGTGGTGTATTAAGCCCATAGTGGATGAGTCCTTGGGCATTGTACCACTTTTTGATACATGGCGTGAACAGTGATTGCAAATCACTTGTTTAATGTCCCTCGTAGAAAGCGTGAAATGCGTTCACACTGCCGACATCTCCTGCTCAAACGGTTTGAATGGATCTGCACTGACCTTTCTAATTTTCATTACTATTCTGGTATCGTTACAATTGGTAAAGTGTTAGCTTTGACACTTTGTTTTAGGTGGACTTTATTCAGTTGCTGACTCTCACTGTAGTCACGCGTGTGTTACCCAAATAAACGTAGGCCCCAGAAAAGTAGGTTACACCAATTCATCGCAGGAGAATTGTTTTGTGTACAGCTGAATATACTTATCCCAAGGCGAGAACGTGGAGATTAAACCTCCCTAAGATCATGCGTGCTATCTTACAACGCTGACAGGTTTAGATCACACATTATGTTCAAGGCTGCATGGAGGGAGCAGATAAAAAAACAAAAACAATGGTGTGCTGACATCTTGCCAATTAGCAAAAGAGCTGCATGCAATGTTGTGTACTGTACATTGAGATGAACGGTATGTATAGGGTTGAACAATCCTTATTCTCACCTCTACTGTAGTTCTGTTGTGTTTGATTCTGCTTGAGTGACATAGCAGACTGGGAGTCTTGGACAGAGAGCTGTCAATTAAGCATGCTCATTAGAATATTAAGACACAACCCCACACATTTCACACAGTTGAGGAAGTACATATGCTAGCCTTCATACGTGTAACAGGAAATTTAGCATCTTTTACTGTATGTAAGGGAAAACACATGGCATGGCCCGATGTCAAACTGTTACCATTTGGAAGTTGATTCTTTTCCTATGACAGCATATGATGAATTGATTTAATCCTCTTATACCCCAGCAGTTTGCCAATGATGATATTTTTCAATTAATTAGAGAACGTCATAATTTTTTTTATCAATTTATAGTTCCATGTAATGTCTGCAAAAAACAAGTTATTTCCTGTTAACACTTGTGTTATAGCAGCTGTAAAGAAATATAGAACAAAAATAATAAGAAAGTGTGTCATGGTTGGTTAGTGGTTGGCACTGTTGCGTCGCACCTCCAGGGTTGGGGGTTCAAATCCCACCTCCTCCTGTATTCTCCACGTTTCCTCTGGGTACCGGTTTCTTCCCCCAGTCCAAAGACATGTGCTGTAGGCTAATTGGCATTTCCAAATTGTCCGTAGTGTGTGAATGTGTATGCGATCGTGCCCTGCAATGGGTTGGCAACCCATCCAGGGTTTCCCCCACCTTGTGCCCCGAGTACCCTGGGATAGGCTCCAGGCTCCCCCGTGACCCTGCATAGGATAAGCGGTACAAAAATCGATGGAAGGATGAATACTAAGACCAAAAACAATGCTGGTGGAAAACTGATTGTTGGAAAGCACTGACACTGGAGACTCCTTCCATAAAGCTTCCAAAAAGCCATACCATATCAGTTATTATATGTTAAATAACAATGAGTTTTTTGTTAATTAATAGTCAGTCATACAAATCCCTGTGAATAAGCTGTTACTATACAAATGATTATGTATTTGAACAAGCACATTAATATAAACTTTGAAGCCGAAACAGCTGTTATAGAAGCTGAATCAACACCTTCTGACCAATCAGACTAGAGAATTCACAAACACTGTGGTATAAACAGTACTTAAAGTCGTCCTGTCTTAAAGTGAGACTAAGCAGATGCTGTGATACACTGAAACTGTGATATTGGGGTGGATTATTATTATATCCTGTAATTTATTATATCATTCTAACCCTACTGACAATAGAGGCCAGTGGTGTTTCCTCTCCCACATCCTCTTGCTGCGAGGAACAGATAGACAGCCTTCTGTTTGATTCTGGTGACTGTGTGTTTTGAGCCCTGAGGGACAGGGAGGCAGTTCTTCCTGTTCCTTCCTGTCTTTGCCTGTAGCATTTCGTGTGCAGAATTCTCAGTGTTGCTCACGTACCGCCTAACTTTTAATCACTGCTTGTTCATATTAGCAAATACAACACTGTATTTTAGAAAATAACTATGTTTAGATTTGATTTGTTTGATTTGATGAGATTTGATTGGTTACACTTACTAGCTTCTCAGCTTGGATGAAAACTGAACAAAGCTTCTTATACAGAGATAGCAGATATACTCTCTCTCTCTCTCTCTCTATATATATATATATATATATATATATATATATATATATGTGTGTGTGTGTGTGTGTGTGTGTGTGTGTATACAGTTGCAATCAAAATTATTCAACCCCCATTGCAAATCAGGTTTACTGTCAAAATTTGCAGACTTTCAGCTGTTTGCAATGAACAAATCAAACAAAAGCAATTGAAATAGCTCAACACAACGAATGCTTCAAGTGGTTTCACCAAATTCAACTGAAAATGCAACTTATAATGACTTCTCCAGTCTCAAAATTATTCAACCCCTTCATGGCAAGCATCTTTAGTACTTAGTAGAACACCCTTTGCTGTTATGACCTGCTGCAAACGAGATGCATAGCCAGACACCAGCTTCTGGCAGCGTTCCTGAGGAATCTTAGCCCATTCCTCATGAGCAATGGCCTCCAGTTCAGTAATATTCTTGGGTTTGCATGCTGCAACTGCTTCTTCAAATCCCACCAGAGATTTTCTATGGGGTTCATGTCAGGTTCAGACTGATGGCCAATGTAGAATCTTCCAGGACTTCTTCTGCAACCAAGCCTTGGTGTAATTTGAGGTATGTTTGGGATCATTGTCCTGTTGGAATGTCCAATGACGCCCAAGCTTCAGCTTCCTCACAGACGGCATGACGTTTTCTCCTAGGATTTCCTGATACTTCAATGAATCCATCTTGCCTTCCACACGCTGCAGGTTTCCAGTGCCAGAGGATGAAAAACAGCCCCAGAGCATCACCAAGCCACCACCATGCTTGACTGTGGACAGAATGTTCTTTTCAGCGTACGCTTCATTCTTCTTCCTACAGACATATCTCTGATCCATCATGCCGAAAAGTCCACAGAACAGAATCCCAAAACTTCTGTGGCTTATTTATATGATTTTGAGCATACTGGAGCCAACTTTTCTTGTGCTTTTGGGTCAGAAGTGGTGTACGTCTTGAAGTTCTGGCATGGAAACCTGCGTTTAGTATGTGCCTTACTGTGTTCACTGAAATCTCAGTGCCTGTTGCCACCAAGTCTTGCTGCAGGTCTTTTGCAATCACAGGATTTTTCACAACCTGCCTTCTCAGAAATCTGGTTGCAGCCATTGATAGTTTCCTTTTTGCCGTTGATAGCTTCCTGCCCCGTCCAGGTAGTGTAACCACTGTTCCCTTAACTTTAAACTTGCGAACTATGCTTCCAATGGTGTCTCTAGGAACATTGTCTCTGGTCCCCTAGCCAGTTCAGGTATATCATGTGTTCTAGCTCAAGCAGACCTGGTGCAACTAATGAAGCCCTTGATTAGTTGCATCAGGTGTGTTTGAGACAACTCCTGTTTTGCATATTTGTGCTGTTGTGAGGGATTCTATTCAGGGGTTGAATAATTTTGAGACTGGAGAAGTCATTATAAGTTGCATTTTCAGTTGAATTTGGTGAAACCACTTGAAGCATTCGTTGTGTTGAACTATTTCAATTGCTTTTGTTTGATTTGTTCATTGCAAACAGCTGAAAGTCTAAATTTTGGGGTTGAATAATTTCGATTGCAACTGTATATAAGTGTGTGTCTATACAGTATTAATGCTCTTGCATTCATGCACAAATATGTTATTACTTCTATATTATCAACTTACACAGTGACTTGCATGGCGGATTTGTGTGTAATTGTTGATATAGTGAGGTTTTTTGTATGTATAACTAGTGTTTAATATTATTGGAAGGTTTCCAGACACGAGAAAGACTTCCAGACAGAGAGCTCTAATGCTTTTCAGTTACATGACAGGTTGCACTCTTCTTGATTTATTAACTTCCAAAGAGAGAAAAATAGAGGCTTGAGTAGAAACGATTGTTTATAGCTGCTATAACGTCAGTGATATCAGGAACTTATCTTGCTGTCATGGTGCCTTGTAAGTTTTTTGTAATTTGCAAGTTGTAATAATGTCATTTCCCACTTCAGGACGTTCGATGGGCTAAGTGGACGCTCTTTTGTTTGCTCTGTCAGCTATTGTAACCAGACTTTTACAGTTACAGGCCTGAGTAGCTATTAGTACTATTCTACTACAGTGAACTTCAAACATTCATGCAACATTTTGGACTGAAACTGCAGTACAGCAAAAAAAAGCAGACAATAGCGAGTAGCTTAGCAACAAGCTAGTCGACTAATGTTAGTGATAACTTTAATGTTGATGATTACCTGTTCAAAACAGCGATTAGTATGCTTAACTTAAATAGATTTCAGTCCGTACAGGATTTCGCTGAGTTTTTTTGTGATTGTTGCAGCCAAAAATGCTTGATTTTGCACGGAATTGTTTTGCACTGTCTTTCGCAGTGATGTTTGTTGGTAAGTGAGACCTTTAAATGTCCAGGTTTGTCAGTTTAGGATGATGTCTAATCACTTTTTTCTCTTTTCTTTCTTTTTTTTTCCTTTCTTTTTTTTTTTTTGCCAGAGTTGCTCGGTTCTGCCAAGAAGGTGAACGTGAACTTCCAGGACACAGATGGGTAAGTGTGTGACAAAGCCTTTTAGGGATCCATGTAGCTGTTTTGTAAACATCACTGAGGGTTTTGTCAGGCTGCCAAATATTTTGGGGCTCGTTAGTGAGTGTGGGTATGTGTGTGTGTGTGTGTTCCGAGAATATTTATTGATGCCTGAGCAAGATCTCTCTCTCTCTCTCTCTCTCTCTCGCTCTCTCGGCGTCTCAGTTCTGTTTCTTCTGTTCGTGCACTATTTCTGCCATCTTCTGTGTGATTGTCTGCAACCTTTCTGTTTATAACCCCCAATCTATCATCTCTTCATTTTAGCACTGGCACATGTTCAGACCAATTTTAGAGGGAGGCCTAAGAATGGCACAGAATTCAGCATGAGGGCCAATCGATGAATACTAAAATACGACTTTTACAATAGTAATATGAGAAGATAAAATAACGGTGCTAACTATCTGCTTCTAACTACCTATCCTGATCCATCCATCCATCCGTCCATCCATTTTCCATACCGCTTATCCTACACAGGGTTGTGGGGAGCCTGGAGCCTATCCCAGGGAACTCGGGGCACGAAGTGGGTGACACCCTGGATGGGGTGCCAATCCATCACAAGGCACAATCAATCACACACACATTAACACACCCATTCACGCACAATGGACAATTTGGAAATGCCAATCAGCCTACAGCATATGTTTTTGGACTGGGGGAGAAAATTGGAGTACACAGAGGAAACCCCTGAAGCATGGGAAGAACATGCAAACTCCTCGCATACAGGGTGGAGGCGGGAATCCAGCCCCAGAGGTGGTAACCACTGCGCCACACTTACGCCATTTCCTTATTTCTTTGTGAATCAAATTGAAACATATGATTAAAATGAAACCTTGAATAGCTCTTTACTGATTCTCTTCATCCTTCAGTTTTTCTTCCTTATTTTTATTAGCCAGCATTTTATAATCAGGAAGTCACTCACATGCTGGCACCACAATTCATCTAATTTACACAGCATGAGAGAGGGGCGAACATTAGACTTTTGGGATGTTGTTCAGTACCTCTGATTGGATACATTTAAGTGTAAAGTTGTTCGATGACTTTAGTCGAATTTTACTGATACAAGCTATTTCATTTCATCGTTCTGTTTGGTGACGGCTGAAATGTAGTTATGTTATGGTAGTTATGGCTTTGGTTCAAAATTTCAGGCCCAATTAGGGCTCTAATTAAAACGAAAGAGTTTTGCTCAATCGTGTCGGTTTATGGTACATAACCACTTGCAAGTTTGCCCTGCCACTTCCTGTTCATCAGTGGAGCTGTCATGTTAACAGGGTTGAGATGGATGCAGTTGCAGTTAAAGCGTTAATGAAAGAGACAGGACAATTCCAAACAATAAAAATGTGGTCGAAGACAGGCGTGGGTCTGGTGATCTACAAACAATACAAAGGAGGCAAGGCAAAGTTCAAAAACGAGAAACTATGCATAGAATAAGAAAACCAAGAAACGAGGACAAAGAAAGGCTTGGTATGGCTCTGGCAGCAAAACACAGAGACAATACTTCGCCCCGAAACACGAGGGGTTTAAATACTAAACGTAATCAAAGGGGATAACACCAAACAGCTGAGACATTAGGAAACAACCAATAACATTACAGGGGCAGAGACAGGACAGAAACCAAAACGAACACACTTCGGACAGTTCATGAGGGGAAATCCATGACAAATTTGTCTCAGTGTGTGGTGGAAAAGTTCAGCCTCATGCAAATGAGTGTGACAGCCATTTTGTGTTTAACCATCTGATTTACAAAGGGAAAGACTTCGATAACAAACCCATTTAACTGTCATATAAACGCCCATCAGCGACAGCAATAAAATGCACAAGTGGACACGTAGCGTCAGTTCTGTTACTGACAACCTAATAGGTCTATCACTGCCATATTCATTAAAGAGGAGCCCGTAGTGGCCAGTAAAATTTTTGTGAGGGCCAGTGGCACCCAAGGCCTCCCATTAAGCATTTCAATGATGATCAATATAAAGAATGCTGATGGAAACAGAGTCGTTGATGCTGGGTCCTCAGAAGGACTTGGGCTTAATTCCCAAATGCACTGTATAGTAAAAAAAAAAAAATCATTTTATATGAGAGAGAGTATTCATTGTGATGCTCACTCTCCCATTTAATAATGATTTTGTGCTGCAGTGTTTTTTTTGGAAATTGGCCCTGAATGTCACCTCTGTATCATGAGTCTTTTTAATGATTAGTCGTGGTCATTAGAGAAACTGAATCGAGCAACTTTGAAGTTAAGTAGCTAGCGTAGGTGATGATTGCCACGTTTCCATCGAACTAAATGTTTATATCTAGCTAGAGGTAACAAAGGACTGTGTGTATCCGGACTGGGATCCTGCAGGAAACAACAAAAACAAACAAACATGGGAGTATTTGTTTTTTTTCTCTTCAGATTAGAAGCTAAAAATAATGGCCATGGTGATTAACATGACAGTGTATTTGATGTAGCGCAGTCCGTTTACTATGTTCATTCATCCGTCTTTGGTTTATTCTAGTCATGGTTGCTGTGGGTTAAGTTACTACTTTGGTTATATTTTGGGAAACCAACTAAATTCATTAGAAAATATTGCGGGAAGGTACAAAGAAATATAACTGCGTGAGTAGAGTCAAAATTTCGTCAAAGTGCAAGTGCGGAACAAGGTGACACCTTTACATTTAGCTCTGTTTGAGCATACTGAAGCGTAGTTAAGTGTACTATCAAGCTGATTTGAGTCCCTGTCCCTGATGATGGCAAAGCTTGACAGGCCTGAGATTGATCTTGCTGGTTGTGATGCTGTGTGCTAGCCATGAGTCAATCATAGTGTCTCATCAATCCTGGTGTGTGTGTCGTCTGTGCTTTGTGTTTGGGACTGCCTGTTCTGTTTGTTCCAAGGCTAATTGTTAATAGTGAGCCTACACACATGAGCTGCTTTGCTCTGGACGTCCTTCTCTCTCTTTTTGCGCTGATTGGTGCTGATCTCGGAGCAGCTTCTCAGCCACGCTGGCATTGCTGATGTTCTTGCTTCATACAGCTCGAGACTCCACAGCACAGAGTTAGACATAGGGTATGTCTCTATTAGCTTAGCACATCTAGCCACTGGACTTTTTGCCCATTCTTCAAGGCAAAACTACTCCAGCTCCTTCAAGTTAGATGGGCTGTGTTGGTGTATAGCAATCAGGTGTAAAGTCATGCCACAGATTCTCAATTGGATTGAGGTCTGGGCTTTGACTAGGCCATTCCAAGGCATTTAAATGTTTCCCTTTAAGCCACTCCAGTGTAGCTTTAGCAGTATGTTTAGGGTCACTGTCATGCTGGAAAGTGAACCGTCATCCCAGTCTCACATCTCTGGCAGACCAAAACAGGTTATCCTCAAGAATTGCCTTATATTTAGTGCCATCCATCCTCCCTCAAATACTGAACAGTTTTCCAGTCCCTGCCGATGAAAAGCATCCCCACATCATGACGTTTCCACCACCATGCTTCACAGTGGGAAAGGTGTTCTTGGGGTGATGGGATGTGTTGTGTTTGCGCCACACATACCATTTCCCATGATGGCCCGAAAGTACAATTTTAGTCTCATCTGAACAGAGAACCTTCTTCCATGTGTTTGGGGAGTCTGCCACATGCTGTTTGGTGAACTCCAAACGTGTTTTCTTATTTTTTTATTTAAGCAATGGCTTTTTTTTTGGCCATGCTTCCATAAAACCCCACTCTGTGAAGTGTACGGCTTAAAGTGGTCCTATGTAATCCCATTGTAATTCCAGCTTGTAATGCAACAAAACAGGATTACAGAACAGAATTCTTTCACAAAGCACTGTAAATATGTATTATTCTTGTTTTACCAATAATAAAACTAACAAAAATTTCTAAATAGGTTGTTATGAATTAATTATTAATACAGTGCTCTCCTCACAGTGATTTGATTAAAAATATTTTTAAACGCTCATTAGCTAGTTAACTTTCCAACCAAAAAGGCTGCTTTAACCTAAATGATGAAGGACCACCCAACTCATTAACTATTCATGAGGGTGTGTGCTAAATAAAGTTATGTGTGTTGACTCAAGGTTATGATGTCAACATTCAGGAAGGAAGTGGATCCGAAAAAGTGGCATTAAAGAGGGACAAAGGCTTCTGTGTCTGAACCTCGCTTCCTCTCCCTCTTGCTCCTCTCTCTCCTCTCTTTTCTTCAGCTTCTCCCCTCTCTCTGTGTTTCTGTTTTCTCCATTAGGTTTTCTCCATGTCCATTTCTCTCCTCAATTCTCTCCTTCAATTCAATACAATGCAATTCAAGCTCTCTTCTTCTATCTCATTCTCCCTGTGTCTCTCCATCTTATTCTCTATAGTCCTAGAGTATGGGCCAAAACAACAGAAATTGTTTTAGCCTCTATTTACGGACTGCATCCTACACACACACACACACACACACACACACACACACACACACACACACACACCAGCCTGGTGGTGATTAGAGCCTCATAGATCTCTTCTTTTCTTTGGCCTCTGAGAAGCAGGAACAGTAAAACCCACCAGTGATAAAAGCCCTGTAGATCCTTACACATCGGATGGATATGAACATGAGACTGTTCATGAGATGGTCGGTGTCGAATTGTGTACAGTGCACTACATACCTACACTACCTACACTATACACTATGTATTTGACCAGCTAGTACCTGGGCAGTAACTTCACAAACTAAACAGTAATGTTTGGCACTAATGTTTAGTGATGGATCAGCACACAAGACCATACATCAAAGAGCCACTGAATAGCCTCCACAGGAACATTTACTCCTCATAAGCTTTATGTCCTGGTTTGTGTCCATTGTGCAGTGGCAGTTAGGGCTACGACTAACGACTATTTTCATAATCGATTAATCAGATCTTTTGAAAAATCCCACATTTTCAATACCATTTTTCATTTATTTAAAAAAAAAAAAAAAACAACAATCACACACTGTATATTATATATATATTGCGCTACCACTGATTATCACCGCGTCTACACTGCGAGTGAGGAGCAATGTGGCCTCGTTACAAATAGATCGCTCTCGTTATAATAAACGACAGAGTTTACACTGCAAATAGAATGACAATAAACTTGAATTAAACTCAACTTTTTAAGCAGATCGCACCAGTTTCACCAACCCCTTGCACACAGTGGAGCATTTTGGATATAAACATAAAGTAGTGTCCAAAAGTTTTAGGCACATGCAAAGAAATGCTGTAGAGCAAAGATGCCTTCAGAATAATGAAATTTAATGTTTATACATTAAAAAAATACCATAGAGAGCAGTAAACAGCAGTAAATGAAACAAAGTCAATATTTGGTGTGACAATTTTTTTTTAAATTAAAATAAAAATAGTAGTCTCCGGTACAGTTTGTGCAGTTTTATAAGGAAATGAGCTGGTAAGTTTTATTGAGCATCTTGCAGAACCAGACACAGTTCTTCTGGACACTTTGACTTTCGCACTCACTTCTTATTTCTGCAGCGAAACCCAGCAGCCTTCATTGTGTTTACTGTCTGAAAAGTGGTTTACGTAATATGCTGCTTCCTTTAATGACATACAAACATTTTCCTGTAACATTTAATTTTGTGCTAGAAAACTGATGTTAGGGAATCTAAAATGGTTTTCTGTACTGACATAAAATCATAAAATAAAAAATCTATACCAAAGTTTGTACTAAAAAAAATAGGGTCGCCTAAAAATTTTGCACGGTACTTTAAGTCTGAACTTGTGCAAAACGCTTTGCAAAGCTTGCAGGTTTCAATCTTCCTCACCGCATTTAATATAAAATGCTCCCATGCCTTAGAGGACTTTTTTCTGCTGTCACTTGACGATGACGCCTCCGTCTGATGGTGACTGAGATCATGTTGTGCATAAAAGGTAATGTTGGCATAAACAGTCAAATGAAGAAATTAATTTTCATTGACACTGGTTATTCTGCTAAAGCTAACAGCGTCGCATTATACTTCCGGTTAGTAAAAAAACACTAGTGTTTAGTCCATTTGAGATGATACTACCCTTCTAAAATTCATACACTAGACGGTGGAGTACATAGTGCACAGTGTAAGTGTGTAGTGTGTCGTTTGGGACACAACTTTGGCCCATACTCTCCGATGCGTGTTTTCGGAACGGAAGTAATTTAATTAATTCATTACATTTATATAGCGCTTTTCTAGACACTCCAAGCGCTTTGCATAGTATGGGGGGGAGTGTGCCCCGTGCCTTGCACAGACCGACTAATCGATAATGAGGTTAATTGACAACGATTTTCATAATCGATTATTATCGATTTTATCGGTTAGTTGTTGCAGCTCTACATTCAGTATATGAAGCAAGTAGTGTTGGCCGTTACTTAATTACTCACTTTGTAACGCTTGAAGTTTTCCTCACTTTCTGACAGCAACAATTAAGTTTCCCTTAGAACGACCACCAATTGCAACCACGGGTGTGGCTATGGGGTGGCCAGGGGTAGCGTGTGCCACCCTAGAAGGACTACAACAACATCTCTGGGAAATTTGAAAGTTAATTTCAGGATTGTCAAATGGAGAGGATTGACAAGTCATGTAATGTCGTGCAGAAACTATTCCATGGCCCCACGGACCACAATAAACAAACAGGCGAGCAAACACTGGTCAAGCATTTTTATGATATTTGGAGTTATAACATTGCATTCAGTTCATTATTAGCTACAGAGACAGGGCTCCAGACTGCGTCTAAAACGGTCGCGACCAGAAATATTCATTTGCGAGTGATATTTTTCCTGCCGACAATATAAATTTACAAGTTATGATTGAAAAATTTGCATGTAATGTCTTTTTACTTGCGTGTTCTGTGAGGAGTAGCCTATCACATCATTTGTTGTGCTGATGTAATAAAATGAGACGAGTTTCAGTGGAAAAAAACAAACAGTTTCACTGAGTTTAATGGAAGTAGCTAAAAATAAAATTCAACACCACCTATATGATTGCATGTGAAGAGCTGCCTTTCAACTCATTTACCTCTCAGATATTACTAATGTAGAAAAATGGACCAGATGTGTGTGCAAGACGTATGACAACGACACAGCATGTGCTGAGTTTATAGCAATATACAGCATTGCAGATGAGATCTAAGAACAAGCACTGACAGACGCTCAGACAGCCAATTACGTTATCACTGACTATGGCACACACGTTTTTGGGAAGGACAATGTTATTGCATACTGCAGGCACATTTCTGCAGGTGAATCAGTGAACCGGTTTATTGGTTTAGCTGAGCTTTAACACTGCCATGCACATGAAGTATTAGAGAAAATAAAATGCTTGTTTGGTGATGCTAAACAAACTGATCATGATTGGTGGCAGGAGAAAATTACAGCCTTTGGAGCAGATGGGGCCAGTGTTAACATGGGTGCCTCAGGTGGAGTAAGTGCACTCCTAAGAGGAGGTTCAGTTCCCACTTTAAGCGAACTTCAGTTCCCAGGACATCCACAAGATGTAAAAGGAGGGCAGACGTACACACATGAGAGGATGACTGAAAGTAAGTGTTTTAAAATTTTAAAACGCGATTTCATTCTTATGTGGCACTTAATTATTTTTATTTTTTTATTATAGGAGCCGAAAGGCTCCTTAATTGATTTTTTGCAGACTGTCATTTTACCCTACCTTAGATTGCCACCACAATAAAGTCATTGGGCCTTACCTTAGGCCTCCTCAGGTTAGACCCAATGGATGTGTCTGTAGTCATGTGATCTTTCAGCTCTGAAAGCTCCTCTTTTTAGGCATTCTAGGCTAGTCAGGCTGCATGCCTGTGTTGTAGTGGTGTGACTGTATAGGAAACATTGTAACTGATTGAATTTTGAGTTAGAAAACACCTAGCTTCATCTAACTTCTATACCATTAATAATGCACTACATCTTTATGTTTATGTTTCAGACACAAAGACATGTTTTGTGTGTAAACCATGCTTCTTTAACATAGTTTTCCTCTACAGGTACAAAGCTAATAGCTAACAAGGGAACTGCCTCACATAATTTGGCTTAGCAATACAACCTAGTAAAACATAAGAGCTGTATAAAGTAGCAGAATAACGCTATGGTAAATGGTCTGCACTTATATAGTGTTATGACACTGGGGTTAGAAGGGAAGCAGGATGCACTCGCAGGGGAAAGTGGTCAGTTTATTAGGCACAGTGCAAATAAAAGGAACATTCAAAGGAAAGGGGACAGTCACACAAAAGTTCACAATTAAACGAGACAAAGATCCCAAAACACGCTAGGGCAGTAATTCCAAACAGGTTAGTCACTTATCCGAACACTTACAGGGCAAAAATCCAGGAAATCATGAAACAGTAATCCAAAGGCTTACAGGGCAAAAATCCAGGAAGTAACGAGACATGAATCCAAGAACCCGGGAACGCCTGGTAAACAAAAAACATAAGAAAAAACGCAAGGACCAGGAAACGCCTGGTAAACAAAAACAGAGAAAGCTCTTTGCTTCGTCACTATCTTTAATTATATTTTAAACACTTTCAGTTACGCCTAAATCAATACTAGTTCATCCCTTAACAAATTCCAATATAATACTCCGCGACGAAGCGGACACAGACAGGGATTTAAGTAGCAGAGTTCATTCAAACAGAACAAGATTAAACGAGCGACACCTGGACACGATAATCATCTGTTAACAGGCGAACCAATGAGGAAACGGGGGCAGAGACATGACGCAACACAAAAACAAAGGAGCACATGGCAGAAGTAAACTAAACCAGAGTCTTTGTGAATGGAATGTCCATCGGAGAGTTTTTGAATGGATGCGGAAGCACGCCACTCGCCACTCTTTGTAGCGTAGCGAGGGCTGGAGAAGAGGAAACCTAACATATAGCGCCTTTTAACCTTTTGCGGTTCACAAAGCGATTTACACTGTGTCTCATTCACCCATTCACGCACACACTCACGGCAGCAGAGCTACCATGCAAGGCACCTGCCTGCCATCAGGAGCAACTTGGGGTTCAGTGTCTTGCCCAAGGACACTTCGGCACGTGGAGTCATGTGGGCCAGGAATCGAACTGCCAACCCCTACGATTAGTGGACAACCCGCTCTACAACTTGAGCCACAGCCGCCCCGATATAAAAATTAAATATTCAAATCAAATCAGAACTGCATTATCATCTGAATAACGTCTTGTGTACGGTTCAAACTTCAAAATATGTAGTGGAATGGAAGCAAACTACAGTATGTGCTGAGGAAGAAAGTGATTCGGCTTCAAAATGGCCGACTGTTTTTACCTCAGCAATGTCTTCTTGTCCATTTGTATGGATAACTGAACATCATACAGTTTTAGAACCCACATCAGCAAGTCTTGCTTATAATACTTAACAAGGCCATTTGACTCAAATATATGATGAATGTGTGATGATCATGGAATGACACTTAACTGGCAGCCATAAGCACAAAAGTTTTTTTTTTAAAAAGCAAACTTTATACAGCAAACACTTGGCTGATTAACTGTGTTTGTGGCAAGAAGTAAATTGTATAAAATGTCACTTTTGGCTCAACTGTCACTTTAAGGATAAAAATATTGAACCCTCTCAGTGGAGTGAATGTTATGCTGCTGATTTATCACCACTTTCAGTGAGTGCAAATACAGTAACGATTTCTTTCTGACTTTTAATTATGACTTTTCATCAGTGCTGCAGTCAGCAATGGTTTTTTTTATGAAGTTTAATTTGCCTCTGTCAGTATAACACATTCATTATAAAACACACAATTAAATGCATGAAACTTCTCAGAACTTCTCAGCACCATCACAGTCAGATGTGGTATTTGTAATACATATCGTTGCCATCCAGCATTCTTTCCCTGGACCTGATTCTGAATGACAAGAACCACAAAAAATGACAAAGACCACAGCTGCGTACACTATATGGAAAAAAGTTTGTCGCCAGCTGACCATCACATCCACATGTGGGTCTTCCCCAAACTGTTGCCACAAAGTTGGAAGCACACAATTGTATAGGATGTTTTTGTATGCTGTAGCAGTACAATTTCCCTTCACTGGAACTAATAGGCCCAAACCTGTTCCAGCATGACAATGCCCCTGTGCTGCACATAGCGAGGTCCATGAAGACATGGCTTACCATGGTTGGAGTGGAAGAACTCGAGTGTCCTGCACAGAGCTCTGACCTCAACCCCACTGAACACCCTTGGGATGAACAAGAACGCTGACTGCACCCCAGGCATCCTCACTGGACATCAGTGCCTGACCTCACTAATATAACTAGGGGGAGATCCCATGGCAGGATCTTGGCGAATCATGGTAGATGGAGGCACGTCTTCCCTTTCTGAAAGGTTGTAATAAGTTTATAAGGCCCCAGAGAGATGCAGCCACTCTGTATGCGCGGAGTTTGCATGTTCTCCACATGCTTCCTCTGGGTACTCCAGTTTCCTCCCCCAGTCCAAGGACATGCACTGTAGTCTGATTGGCAATGTCCATAGTGTGTGAATGTGTGTGCGATTTTGCCCTGCAGTAGGTTGGCACCCATGTCCAGTGTGGCCCCCGCCTTGTGCCCCGAGTTCCCTGGGATAGGCTCCAGGCTCCCCTGTGACCCTGTGTAGGATAAGCTGTATGGAAAATGGATCGATAGATGGACTTCATGGGATTGTCTAGTGAAACAAATTGCCTTCTTCTAGAACACTCTTTATAATACTGTATACAAGATGAAAAAATGTTGCCCAAAGTGCTGGCTACTTACTGTAGGTAACCTCCTTCAAAATGAAACGTGGTACAGTTACATCATTAACTGCCGTGACCGCTTATAGGTACGTACATACATGGTAGTGTGTAACTTATTCTCAAGAGTGTAGGCCAGGTTGCTAGTGAGTAAGGTAAGAAAACTGATTAATGATTGGACATGACTGATTTAGATGATCAAAGCACATCCATCATAATGAATGGACGTTTATTTAAAGCTATTGCTGGGGCAGTAAGCGATGAAACTGTCTCTATATCGCACCGTTTTAGCAGTATTTCATTATAAGCCCTTGCCGACAGGGTGAGCTATGATCCTGCATAATTAACGCTCCCCTGACAGATGAGAACAATCTGGGAACATGTTCATGAATTATTAACATTTGCTCAGAGGAGACACCTGTTCTCTCTTTCCAGGATTCTGACTTTAAGCAGCCTTATCACGTATCACATTTGGATGTACAGCCCCAATTCCGGAAAAGTTGGGACAGTATGGAAAATGCAAAAAAACAAAAAGAGTCATTTGAAAATTCAATTCACCCTGTACTATATTGAAAAAACATTATTAACACATTATTTGATGTTTTACTTTAATTTATTTTTGAAAATATACACTCATTTCAAATCTGATGACTGCAACACACTCCAAAAAAGTTGAGACGGCTGACTGTTTACCACTGTGTAACATCACCTTTTCTTTTAATAACACTTATTAAGCGTTTGGGTGTTTGGGCCCCCATTCATCCATTATGCATTTCTTCAGCTGGGCAACTGTACGGGGCCTTCATTGCCTTATTTTGCGTTTCATAATGCGCCACACATTTTCAATCGGAGAACACGATTCCACTGCGCTACTGTCCATCTCAGATGAGACCGAGCCCAGAGAATTCAAGTCAAAGTACATTTACAAGTCAAAGTACATTTACAAATCACTCCTCATTTTTTTAATTAGCATTTTCCATACTGTCCCAACTTTTTCGGAACTAGGTGTTGTACATTTAAAAAAGCAATATTTTTTTATTGCCATTTTGTTAGTGTGCTGTTTGTTTCAACTTTGTGTATAATGAAATGTCTTGTAGAATTGCAATGTTATATTTTTTTTTTCTAAATTATTCCTGCCTAATGAAACACTAGATGACGGCATAGCTATAGTCATTTGTGTTCACCCAGAAGAAAAGAGGTTAAACACAAGACACAAACACATTTAAGTATTTAAAGGTGGGCCCAGTTTTGTCGAATTATAAACGATGATTATTATGATGTTGATTATGATCATGAAGGTGATAATGGTAATGAAAAAAGCAGTGATGTTGGTAATGGTGATGCAATGAAGGTGATGATGGTTGTGATGATGTGAGGATTGAGGAAGATGAAGAAAGGATGATGGTGGTCATTATGATGATCATCATGGTCGTGATTATGTTGGTGATGATGCTAAAGGTACCAATGATTGTTACAAAACTGGGAAGGAGGGAAGCAGGATGCACTCGCAGGGGAAAGTGGTCAGTTTATTAGGCACAGTCAAAATAATAAGAACATTGAAAAGAAAGGGGACAGTCACACAAAAGTCCAAAATTAAACAAGACAAAAAATCCCAAAACACACTAGGGCAGTAATTCCAAACAGGTTAGTCACTTATTCGAACACTTACAGGGCAAAAATCCAGGAAATCAGGAAACAGTAATCCAAAGGTTTACAGGGCAATAATCCAGGAAGTATCGAGGCAGGAATCCAAGAACCTGGGAACGCCGGGTAAACAAAAACATAAGAAGAAACCCACAGTAACCAGGGAACGCCTGGTAAACAAAAAACAGATAAAGAACTTTGCTTCGTCGCTATCTTTAATTATATTTCGTTAAGTTTAAATCAATACTACATCAGAATCAACACTCCGCGACGAAGCGGACACAGACGGGTTTAAGTAACAAAGTTAATCCTAAGCAAACAAGCTCAAACAAGCGACACCTGGAAACAATAATCACATGGAAAAAAAAGGAGAACCAATGACAGAACACAAACCCAGCGGACCAATAAGGAAGCGGGGGCAGAGACATGACGTAAAACAAAAACAAACGAGCACATGGCAAAGTAAACAAAACTAGAGTTCATGAATTAGTCCGGAGAGTTTTTATGAATCGCGCTGGAATGCGCTCCGTGGAATGCGGAAGGGTGCTGCTCCGCTAGCAGCGCAGCAAGAGGGAGATGCTAACAGAGCCCCCCCCCCGCCTCCCAAAGGCGCGTCTCCCGAAGCGCCGCAAGTTTTGCCTGTTCTGGCGGACCCGGGCCCCTGGGCAGGATCAGAACATCTGCCCCCCTGGACCCGAGGCTGGCAAAGTTCAATGTCCCGAGGCCAGAGCAGAGCGTGTCGCGTTGTCCCTGAGAACTTGGACGAGAACTTGGACGAGAACTGGAAGCGGTGCTTGAACTGGTGCTTGGCCTGGATCTCGGAGCTGCGCGTGACCGGGTGCTTGGCCTGGACCTCGGAGCTGCGCGTGACCGGGCGCTTGGCCTGGACCTCCGAGCTGTGCGTGACCTGGTGCTTGGCCTGGAACCCGGACTGGAACCAGGACTGGACTCAGATTTGGCACCTGGATTAGGGACAGACTCAGAGACAGACTTGGAAACAGACTGGGGAATGGGACAGAGGACAGGACAGACAACTGGACAGAGGATAGGACAGAGGATAGGACAGAGGCTAGGACAAAGAACTGGACAGAGAACTGGACCTGAAACTGAACTTGAAATTGAATAGTCTACAAAATCCAAACTTTGACCCGGAACAGACTTGATAACCTGATTCAAAGCAGAAATGGGAACAGAGCTGGAAATCAAACCGGAAGCAGAGCTAGATATCGAAGGGGAACCAGAGCTGGAAATTAGAGTGGAGTCAGGGCTGGAAACAGAGCTGGAAATTAAAGTGGAGACAGGCCTGGAAACAGAGCTGGAAATTGAAGTGGAGACAGGGCTGGAGACAAAATCTGAACCTGGACTGGAAACAGAGCTAGGAAGGTAACTAGAGACAGAGGAGGAGACAGAGGAGGAGACAGGGTCGTGTGCAGAACTGGATACTGGGCTAGAGACAGCACCGTCAACACAGTCTGAAATCTGACTGGGGACGGAGTGGGAACGGAGCTGGAAACGGAGCTGGCAATTAACTCAGCAACCGAACTGAGAATTAAAGGAAAAATAGGGCTAGAAATTAAATCAAAAACAGAGCCGGCAACCAAATCAAGAACTGGGTTGGAAACTGGACTGGAAACAGGGTTGGAGACAGGGTTGGAAACAGGACCGGGAACGGGAGCAGGACTGGGAACGGGACCGGGTGCAGGACTGGGAGCAGGACTGGGAGCAGGACTGGAAACGGGACCGGAAACGGGACCGGGAACAGGACCGGGAGCAGGATTGGAAATGGGCCCAGAAACGGGACTGGGAACAGGACTGGGAACTGACTTTGGGCATAGGCTGAGGCATGGACTGGGATCAGGACTGGGAACAGGACTGGGAGTTGGACATGGACTTGGAATAGGGCAGGAACCTGGACATGGACTTGGACATGAACTAGGAATAGGGCAGGAACCTGGACATGGACTAGGAATAGGGCAGGAACCTGGACATGGACAAGGAATAGGGCAGGAACCTGGACATGGACAAGGAATAGGGCAGGAACCTGGACATGGACTAGGAATAGGGCAGGAACCTGGACATGGACTTGGACATGATTTTACGCTAAAACATGGGCTAGAACTTGGAAAGGAGGTCATCCCGTGGACCTCAGACATGGACTGGGCTTGGGAAGAGGTCATCCCGTGGACCTCAGACATGGACTGGGCTAGAGAAGAGGTCATCCCGTGGACCTCTGACATAGACTCAGCTTGAGAAGAGGTCATCCCGTGGACCTCTGACATGAGCAGGACAGGCGAGGAGGTTTTCTCTTTAACTTCTGGCCGGATCGTGGCCTGGGGGCGGAGGTCTCCTCGTGGGCCTCCGATATGAGCAGGACAGGAGAGGAGGTTTTCTCTTGAACCTCTGGCAGGAACGTGGCTTGAACGGAGCACCCCACTTGGGTCTCCGACAGGGACAGGACAGGAATGGAGGTCTCTTTGTGGACCTCAAGCATGAACAGGACAGGAGTGGAGGTTTCCTCGTGAACCTCCAAGAGCAGCTCAGCTGAAGGGACCTCCTGCTGGGTCTCTGGCTGGAGCTCGGGGCTGGAGGTTTCCACGTTAACCTCCAGGAGCAGCTCCGCTGGGGAGACCTCCTGCTGGGCCTCCTGCTGGAGCTCTGAGGGTGCCCGCCTGTGGAGCCGCTTATGCACCCGCCAGCTGCCCTTAAAACAGACTTGGGAGAAGAAGTAGCTGCTCCTTACTCCCTGTTTCCTGCAGGTGGGGCACTGCAGGATGGCTGGTCGGGTGCATCCTTTGGTGGCACACTCCTGGGTCAGGCGATGAGAGGTGCAGGCCGCCATGTTAGCCCGCTCATAAAAGTCCAAAAATGACAGGCAGGGTCGGTCACCCAGACGGACCTTCCCCAAAAAGGTCCTGAGGTCGGGTTGGAAGTCTGGGCTCCTGAACACCTGGACCAGTAGATCCACAAAGCCCGAAACTGTGTTGAGCTTCGTGGATCTACGGCGAGGTGAAGCTCCGCCCATTGGTGAGCGGAGCCGACCAAACAAGAGAGGAGGAACCCCAACCACTGTTCTTCGTCGGGCTTGGGGTCCTCCAAACTCAGAAAATATAATTGAGCCTGCAAAAAAAAAACATTGTGGCCAAGTGGCAAAGCCGTTGTAGTTATCAGGGGGATGAATGAAGGTCCACTGAGGAAAAAAAATTGAATTATATGCAGGCATTTTAAATGTGGCGTGGCGTGGCGTGGCGTGCCCTCACTTTCCCCGCTGCATCCATTTTTGGGCGGAGTATTCTGTTACAAAACTGGGAAGGAGGGAAGCAGGATGCACTCGCAGGGGAAAGTGGTCAGTTTATTAGGCACAGTCAAAATAATAAGAACATTGAAAAGAAAGGGGACAGTCACACAAAAGTCCAAAATTAAACAAGACAAAAAATCCTCAAACACACTAGGGCAGTAATTCCAAACAGGTTAGTCACTTATTCGAACACTTACAGGGCAAAAATCCAGGAAATCAGGAAACAGTAATCCAAAGGCTTACAGGGCAATAATCCAGGAAGTAACGAGGCAGGAATCCTAGGGAACGCCGGTAAACAAAAACATAGGAAGAAACCCACAGTAACCAGGGAACACTTGGTAAACAAAAAACAGATAAAGAACTTTGCTTTGTCGCTATCTTTAATTATATTTTGTTACGTTTAAATCAATACTACATCAGAATCAATACTCCGCGACGAAGCGGACACAGACGGGGGTTTAAGTAACAAAGTTAATCCTAAGCAAACAAGCTCAAACAAGCGACACCTGGAAACAATAATCACATGGAAAAAAAGGAGAACCAATGACAGAACACAAACCCAGCGGACCAATAAGGAAGCGGGGGCAGAGACATGATGTAAAACGAAAACAAACGAGCACATGGCAAAGTAAACAAAACTAGAGTTCATGAATTAGTCCGGAGAGTTTTTATGAATCGCGCTGGAATGCGCTCCGTGGAATGCGGAAGGGCGCTGCTCCCCTAGCAGCGCAGCGAGAGGGAGATGCTAACAATGATGAGGCTGAGGAAGGTAATAATTATAAAGAGGGTCAGTGATAATTGGATGATGATGATGATGATGATGGTATTATGATTATGATGGTATTATAATGATGATTATATTGGTATTATGATTATGAGGAGGATGCTGATGTGGTCAGAGTTCTAATGGTGATGATGGTATTATGATGATGATGATGATGACTGTGGTGGTGATGATGGTAATTCCAGTGGTGATGATAGTATTATGATGATGAGGATAAGAATGATGATGATTATGGTGGTGATGATGGCAATTCCAATGGTGATGATGGTAATTCCAATGGTGATGATGGTAATTCCAATGGTGATGATGGTATTATGATGATCATGGAGATGTTAATTCTAATGGTGATTATGGTATTATGATTATGAGGAGGATGGTGCCATGGCCAGAGTTCTAATGGTGATGATTGTAATTCCAATGATGATGATGGTATTATGATTATGAGAATGATGGTGATGATGATAGGTGATGGTAATTCTAATGGTGATGATGATGATGATGATGATGATGATGACGGTAATTCTAATGGTGTTGATGGTATTATGATGATGAGGATAAGGATGATAATGTGATGGTGATGATGACAATAGTGGTGGTAGTGGTGGTAATTCCAGTGGTGATGATGGTTTTATCATGATGAAGATAAGGACAATGTTGATGATGATGATTGTGAGGATGATGGTAATTCTATTGATGATGATAATTCTAATGATGATGGTGGTATTATGATGATGAGGATAAGGAGGATGATAGTGATGAAGAAAATAATAAGGATGATGGTAATTCTAATGGTGATGATGGTAACAGTGGTCAGAATTCTAATGGTGATGATGGTATTATGATGATGATGATGATGATGATGGTAATTCTAATGGTGAGGTTGGTAGTATGATGATGATGGTAATTGTAATGGTGATGATGGTATTATGATGATGATGATGATGATGATGATGGTAATTCTAATGGTGAGGATGGTAGTATGATGATGATGTTAATTCTAATGGTGATGATGGTATGATGATGATGATGATGGTAATTCTAATGGTGATGATGGTATTATGATGATGAGGATAAGGATGATGATGTTGATGATGAAGATAAGGCGGATGATGGTAATTCTAACGGTGATGATGCTTTTATAATGATGAGGATGCTGGAGATGGTGTTAATTCTAATGGTGATGATGGGGGTAGTGGTGGTGGTAGTAAATCTAACGGTTATGATGATGAAAACGTATGATAATGATGGAGGTATCTGTGATGATAGTGATGGTAATAATGACAATGATAATAATGGCCTCAGGGTTTTGTGTGTGTGTGTTTGATATTTCACCTCTTGCTTTGAGGTAACACATATCAAACATTTTTTGGGAACTGTGAATCAAAGCAGGCATTGATGAGCTCTTGAATATTGCATGGTGTGTGCTTTTTTACTACTGAAAAGAAGAAGAGGGGAGTTCCTTAACAGGTAAAGAGAGATAAATAGAAAGTGAAAGAGATCAAGCGAGAGTGAGAAGGCTGGCTCACATTCTGTTTGTGTGTGTGTGTGTGTGTGTGTGTGTGTTTAGTATTCTGCTCTGAGAGTGCTCACTCCACTCTCTCGTACTCACCTCAGCCCTCATGGCCGTCTCTATGGTTACAGCACATTCCACGTACCAATTCTGAAGCAGGGAAAATTGCCCAATCAGATCACTCCATAAGGCATGAGAGCATTGTATTAATAATCATTAGTAATAATACTGGCTATGATGCCTCTTTCCAGAGTGTAATTGTTATTCTTTTTTTGTCTTGGAAAATGAAGAATTGACTTGCAGCAGCTGTGAACTCAGTGAACACATACTGTGTGTGTGTGTGTGTGTGTGTGTGTGTGTGTGTGTGTGTGTGTTGTTTCAGCTGCATAGGCAATGCTCGCATTTGAGCATATACAGTGCATTTCTAAACATAGTCTCTCACAAAGTCAGTATTTTGTCTTTTTTATTATGCACATGTATGCACACCCTATTTACGCACACGCACACTTTTACTGAGTATAACTGTGATAATTTGTAACTGTGTAAATGTGTAAACTAGATTATAACTATGGTTTAGTGTGTGGCTACTTAATGTTTCTTAGAAAATTTGTAATTTAATGAGTAAAATTTTAGCAATTTTTTATCTAATGTGTAACTAGCTAATGTCTCTTGGCTGAAAGGTGGTCTTAGGTAACTTGTCCTATCAAGTGTGTAACCTACCTAATGTGAAGCTATTGTGTAGTAGCTAATTTCTGCTACCTGATGTGTACAAGCTAATGTGTACCAGCCAGTGTGAACTAGCTTAGGTGTTCAGGCTTACGTCTACCAACTAATGTGTGCAAGCTAATGTGTACTAGTTAATGTATATAGGCAAATGTGTAATATCTAATGTGTACCAGCTACTTCTTACTATCTGAGGAGTGCAGGCTAATGTGTACTAGCTGCTTTGGTCTGTCTGAGGAGTGCAGGCTAATGTGTACTAGCTGCTTTGGTCTGTCTGAGGAGTGCAGGCTAATGTGTACCAGCTACTTTGTATTATCTGAGTTGTTCAGGCTAATGTGTAACAGCTACTTTGTACTGTCTGAGGTATTCATGCTAATGTGTACCAGCTGCTTTGTATGGATTTCCCTATGTTTCAGATTTTGGAAAAGTTTCTAGTGTGGCATTATTGAAAATATATCTCTAAAGCTGAATTCTCTTTATTGCAGAGAAGAGTTTGAGAACACGAAGCACTATACTATAGACTCTAAAATTAACAGTCAGAGACTATTCATTTGGGTTTTTCCTTAACTGTGAAACAAACAGTTAAATATAGTTTCAACATGAAGAAGTAAACCTGTAAATGGTGAAATGTCAGCCTGTAAATAGGGTGAGCAGCTTATTTATGTTATTTGACTGTGTTTAAGGCTAATGTAGGATTTGAATGTAGTGTAATCGTGAGGTAACCAAGCAGCAGTTGTAATTTTGAAATTAATAACAAAGGTGTGATGTTAAACATTTTGGGAGACTTTGTATCTTTGGAGTTATATGCATTTCTATTTGTTCTGTATATATTTCAAGTTCTGGAACTGAACAGTAATGTTCAATTGGTATTTTGTAAAATAATTTGTCATTTAATGCAACAGAAAATGCAAATGCATCCATGCATGCGACTATAAATGGACAAAAGCGACACATCTTATTGTAATTTTTTTCAGCAGTTGTTAGGTTACATACCAATTATGATAAAACGGTCACTCATATATTCAGCTGTGTGTGTGTGTGTGTGTGTGTGTGTGTGTGTGTGTGTGTGTGTGTGTGTGTGTGTGTGTGTGTGTGTGTGTGTGTGTATTTATGGGCTTAATTAGGACACAGTATCAGACACAATATTATGGTATTTACTATCCAAAACTTTGAACTTTTAATGTGTCCTAGCTATTGTGTAATACCTAACAAACAGCCACACTGATCAATACTGACCGGCATGTGGAATTTGTTTGACTAGCCTGAGGATATAAAGGGCACAGTCAGTGATACAGTCTCTGGTGATATTGTGTGTGTGTGGTTGTGTGTTTGTGTGTGTGTAACTGTGTGTAACTGTGTGTGTCTATGGATCTGTGGATGTGTTCAGGCATGCATGTGAGTGTGTATGTGTGTGTGTGTGTGTGTCTGTCTGTGTTATTCTAGCAGGATGATCTCACTACCAAAACCATTCAGTTCTACATATTTTTAATCTTCTTCTTTCCCTCCCTTTCATCCTCATTCCGCACTGCTCTTCCACCATCTGGATCTTACAAATCACAAAGCTCTAAAAAAAAACAAAAAAAACATAAAGTCTCATATCATACTGCACTCCACATGTTCAGCTGGTATCGCAGCTTCTACAATATATTTGTGTGTGTGTGTGTGTGTGTGTGTGTGTGTGTGTGTGTGTGTGTGTGTGTGTGTGTGTGTGTGTGTTGCAGATTTTCTGCGCTACACCATGCTGCCCTCAATGGGAACCTGGAGCTCATCTCTCTGCTGCTGGACTCTCAGGCTATGGTGGACATCAGGGACCATAAAGGTTGGTGCTATTTTAAGAACTGGGTTAGCTGAGGTTGCGTGGACCAAACAGCTACTGAAGCAAAATATAAAGCTAATTAGTCCTGCATGAGTATAAAGGAGTAGTGCAGTAGATGACTGGACTGAAATAAGAAATAAGGAAAAAAGGCAATAGAAAGCTAATGAAATTCCATTGAATGGAAATCCATTCAGGAAAAAAATGAATGAAAATCATGATATAAAATAATAAACTAAATCGTATCCATCAACACTGATAATTGATCATTTAATTCATGCACATATTAAATATATACTATTAGATCTTATTTATTTATTTATTTTTAAGATTTCCATTTTTGTTTCCATTTCCTCAGTACTTTGTTTACTTCCCCTTTACTTCCCCTTGATTTACCTCCCCTAGGAAAAATTGATATTGGTAGCCAAAGATCTCTCTGGCCAGCTAAGCAATGCACCCTACTTTCTAGTTAGTAAAACATATCAGCAATAGAGAATCTTTCATACCATTTTTCAACGGGGGGTCTTGATGATACTGGCCAGATTGGCTGCAATGCCACAACAGAAATGCGTTCACCCTATAGTCGAGAGATCGCAAGTTTAAATCCCGATGATGCCACAGCCATCCATGACCACTAGCCAAGGGAGCAAATTGGTCATGATGTCGGGGTGGGAGATATCTTTCACTCCTCTGTCACTCAGAGAGACAATATTTAATGTGAGCTCATGTATGCAGAAGAGAGTAGATGGTGCTATTCTTTGAGGGTGTTACGCTTCCCGTGATGCAGCATGAGCAGCAGTTTGAAATGATGCTGTTTACTGGCTCAGAGGAAGCACGTGACAGCCTTCACCTTCCCCAGTTGGTAGCTGTTGTATGACTGGGGAGAGCAGGCTGGTCGATGGGAACTGGCAGGTGACCAAATCGGGGAGAAAATTGAAAGGGAAAAAAAGGAAAAGAAATTCTCATCCTGCATTAGACATCCTCAGGGTCAGTCCTCAGTTTGCTCTGAGGGGTCTCTGTATTCACTACCAGGATGTTAACATCAAGTTTTTTTAGCTTTTTTGAGTGAAATTCATAGCCGTAGCCTGCTAACTTATTATAATGGCTCATCCCACGCCTCATGGCTCATCCCATGCCTAGTTTTAATTTGTGCAGTCTCTTATTGATAAATACCTGATACTGACTCGGTTACTACACTGTGTTTTGTTCCTATTGCTCACAACCACGTAGAATTTACTGTACTTGATTCGTATTAGTAAAGGATGATGGAGTCCTGTTGGAGATTTGGAGTGCAGTGTAGACGTGTGTGTTACAGCTCTGTGTGTGTGTGTGTTTGTGTGTGTGTGTGTGTGTGTGTGTGTGTGTGTGTGTGTGTGTGTTTCAGGCATGCGTCCTCTACACTATGCTGCATGGCAGGGGAAATCTGAGCCAATGAAGATGCTACTAAAATCAGGCTCTTCGGTTAACACACAGTCAGATGAGGGACAGATTCCACTTCACCTGGCTGCACAGCACGGACACTATGATGTGGTGAGTCTCCGACCAACCAACCCGCCAACAAACCAACCAAACAGCCAACCGATAAACCAGCCAAACTTAATTGTCATTTATGAATGATTTATCCATTGCTCAGGCTGTATCACAGTTAAATGAATCAGTAAATGAATCAGTAAACAAATCTATTGGTCAAGCATCAGTCTATCAGTCATTCCATCCATTAATTCATCCATCCATTGGATATTCAGTAAATCAGTCAGCAGGATGTCAGGCAGCAAATCAATGAATCCAGTGATTTACTTTAAGTCATTCAGCCAGTCAATGACTAATGATAATGACTAATCAAGTCATTATTTTATCAATCAGCCAGTCTGTCTAAAAAAACAAATTTTATGAACACCAATGAATGTCCCAAAAATAGGCCAAAACCTCTTAAAAATGAAAGACTTGAGAAAACATTTTGAGATCTAAGTCTAACTAATGTATGGTTTGTTTAGTGTGCTTTATGTATTATGTTATTAAATTATATCTCCTTGATAAATATTAATTTTGTCTAACCATATATGCTACTGTGAAGTGGCACACCGTTGGCTATGGCTTGGTTATGTTACTTGCTAGCTAATGTTAATTTCTTACAGGGTGGCTTTTGCTGGGTTCTACACTGTTTTTCGTTTTTGTTTTTTATTCTTAAGATGTAATCTTGATTGACAGCCTGTGGTCAATCACCTTTATACCGCAGCGCTTTTGAATTCTCAAATCTGATTGGTCAGAAAGTGTTAATTAATTGAACAGTAGTTCAGCTGCACCAGTTTATGTAAATTCACTTGCTGCAAAGTCTTATCTTTTCTGTATTAACAGTTAATTCACACTGACTTGTATGGCCAGCGCTCCACATAATCTAAGACTAATTCTAAAACTCAAAATATGCTGTTATTTAAATAAGAAAAACATCTAATCATTGATATGGTGACATCTTCTGTAAGGTGTTTATTCAACATTGATGGAAGTCAAAACTATCAAATATTTATATCAAAGATATACAAATGTGCCCACACACATACACATTACCCTCTTCAATGACTTATCCTGGCATGGGCTCTGCTAACAGCAAGTCATCTGCTCTGTGCCATCTGGTACAACCCATTTAAAAAAAAAAAACAAAAAAAAAACTCATAAGGACAATATATCCATAAGGACCTAATAAAAAAGCTCTGTATTAGTCTAAACTGTCAAACAGTTATGTTACAGTTGACAAGGTTTACATAAGATTATTTCTTAGATTGCTACCTTTTTATGCTTGAGGAGCTCAAAGATGTATTATGTTTCAAAAATGGTCAAAAATATTTTATGGAATCGTATAAAAATGCATGTTGTGGTGCACCGGATCACCTCACTTTAATTTCACCATCTTGATGCTTATGTTTGCAAATTGCACAAAAATGCTTACACTCTCTGACTGTGAGGAAAACGCTGCTACCATCATTTCTATGTTGCACAATGTTTGTGTGGGTATGTGTGTGTGTGTGTGTTTCATTAAAGGGTTCGATTTTGCGAATTGTACAAATAAGAAAAAGAGACAACTACTAACAATATAAAGCATATTACCATATTATGTATAGATATGTGCTATTATTTTACATTATACAGGGTTCATACGGTCATGAAAACCCTGGAAAAGTCATGGAATTTTAAAATAGCAATTTCCAGGCCTGGAGAAGTTTTGGAAAAATAAATAAAACAAGAAAGTTTTGGAAAAGTCAATGAAATTTGCTTCACAAATACCTGTATAATAGATTATATGATTAATTGTTAATATTGGTTAATATTGGCAATCAATCACGTCACGTAACATTACGTTCTCTGCATGAGTCATGGCCGTAACCACCATAAACACTGAGGGGGACACTGGGGGGGGGGGCACAAAGTGTTGCGCCATGACTCATCCTTGCTTGCAAAGACTGAGCTTTTGGTGGATGCTCCTTTTATGCCCAATCCTGATCCCCTCCCCTGTTACCAATTAACCTGATCCTCCAAAATGGGGTTACTTGAATATTCTATAAACTTTTCAGTCTTATTTCGCCTCTGTCCCAACATTTTTTGATTTTTTTTTTGTTGAAGGCATCAAATTCTAAATTTGTTTATATTTACAAAATACAATTAAGCTGGTCAGTGAAAACACTGAATATCTTTTCTTAGTACTTTTGTCAGTTAATTAAAGTTTCAAGAGACTTGACAAATCACCGATTTTTGTTTTTATTGCATTTTAGAAAAAATCCCAACTTTTACGGAAATGGGGTTAGTATTTTGATACTAGTCTGTATGACCTTTAAAGGTGTCCGTTAAAGGTATAGTTCACCTAAAAATGAAAATTCTGTCATCATTTAGTTACCCTAATGTCATTCCAAACCTAAATACTGTTAATTGTCATCACATAAAAGAAGATATTTTCCACCCTTTTCCACTATTACAGCTCTATTCCATAAAATGGCAGAAGAGAGTGATTTTGAGCTTTAAAGGTACACCATAAAAACTGTACTCCAAGTGGCCATACTGGCGCTTTGTGTCGTATGGACTGCTTTTATAGTAGAGCTGTGTGAACATTCTTCAATACACCCTGACCTATTTTGGTTTTGGTTTAGTTAAGATATGTTGTGGTAAATTTTGACATGGATTTTTATTCTTACTTTACATGTATACACATACAGTAGATGTTTCAGGGACTGTATGGTCATGAAGATTTGCCTCGAAAGTCATGGAAATGTATTGGCAAAAATGTGTATGAACTCTGATTATAACTGAGTTATAAAGTTTAAGCAATTCTGGTGTTGCCAGTTTTTAAGCCTGGCTTCTTGTTATTAGGAGTAGTAATATTTTATAGCATCTTTCATAGTGCATTCGATGTCAGAGTGGATTAAAACTAGAAGATTACAGAACATTACAATCACTGAAAATGATATTATTCACATGAATAACAATCAGGGATTAGGGATTAAAATAGTCAAAAGATCCTAAATAAATAGCGAGTTGATTCTACAGTGAGCTCTGGATTGATCACTTGGGAGGGTTTTTGATTGTGCAGTTGAGGCCAGAAGTTTACATACACTTAGTCTAAAAATCTTTTTTCAGAACTCCACACATTTCATATTACCATACATATCTTTTTGCAAGTCAATTTGGGCATCAATTTTTTTTCACATTTTAAAACAATCGATTAGAGACAGATTTATTTCAGCTTTAATTCACTGTATCAGAATAAAATTTTTACATACACCAAGTTGGATGTCTCTTTAAACAGTCTGAAAGATTCTGAAAATGATGTAATGATTTTAAGAAGCTTCTAATAAGTCATAATTAGGAGTTAATGGAAGTGCACCAGTGGCTGTAAAAGGGCCTACCTTTAGCGCCAGTACCTTTTGCCCTTGATACCATGATACCAATCCAAGCAACTTTGGAGCAAGTTCCAAACAACTGAAGATACCATGAGCATCTGTACAAAGAATTATATGTAAATATCAACATTTTGGAACCACAAAGAGCCACAAATTAACTCTCAGGGATGAACGAACTTTGGTCCAAAAGATTGAAATGAACCCCAAAGACATCAACAAAGGAACTGGTGAAGGAGCTTGAAGCATCAGGTACCAAACCATGTAAAACCACCATTAAGAGAGTCCTACATTGATATGGCCTGAAAGGCTATCATGCAAGGAAGAAGCTCCTACCTCAAGACCGGTGTATAAAAGCCAGACTGCAAGTTTGCAGGTGATCAACAGCAGTTTGGAGGAGTGTTCTCTGGTCAGATGAAAAAAAATATTAATTGTTGATCAGCACTATGTATAGAAAAAAAAGTGTGAGGCTTTTAAGACAAAGAACACCATGCCAACTGTGAAGCATGGGGGTGGCAGCATCATGTTGTGGGGGTGTTTTGCTGGAAAGGGGATTAGTGCAAAATAGATGGCATCATGAGGTAGGAGGATTATCTAGAAATACTGAAGCAACACCTCAAGACATCGGCCAGAAAGTTACAACTCGGTCGTAACTGGGTCTTCCAGCAGGACAACGATCCTAAGCACAACTCCAAAGTTGTAACAAAATAGCTTAAAGAGAACAAAGTATTGGAGTGGCCATCACAAGGCCCTGACCTGAATCCCATATAAAAAAAAATTGTGAACTGAACTGAACTGAAAAAGTGTGTCCGAGCAAGGAGGCCCACAAACCTGACTGAGTTACACCAATTCTGTCAGGAGGAATGAGCAAAAATTATTGTAAGAAGCTAGTGGAAGGCTACCCCAAGCGTTGGACTCAAATTCAAGCAATTAAAAGACAATTTCACCAAATACTAACGAACTTTTGACAAATTGACTTACCACAGGAAATGTATAGTAACATGAAATGTGTGGAGTTGTGAAAAATGGAGTTTGAATGTCTTTAACCTAGGTGTATGTACATTTTTGTCCTCAACTGTATACAGTGCTGTGCAAAAGTCTTAGGCGCATACAAAGAAATGCTGTTGAGCAAAGATGCTTTAAAAATAATGAAATTAAATGTTTCTACATTTTAAAAAAATAATAATAATACCGTAAAGAGTAGTAAACAGTAGTAAATAAAACAAAGTCAATATTTGGTGTGACAAAAAAATAAAAATAAAAATAAAAATAGTTGTCTATTATAGGTACAATTTGTGCAGTTTTATAAGGAAATTAGCTGGTAAGTTTTATTGAGAATCGTACAGAACCAGACACAGCTGTCACAGTGGTCTCTTACATAATATCCTGCTTTCTTTAATGACATACAAACATTTTTCTGTAACATTTAATTTTTGCTAGAAAATTGATGTTTGGGAATCTAAAATGTTTTTTGTACTGACTTGATAATGTAGAAGTCATCAAATAAAAAAATCTATAACAAAGTTTGTACTAAAAAAAAAAAAATAGGCTGCCTAAAACTTTTGCACAGTACTGTATGTGTATGGAGCTTTGTGCCGTGTGTTTAACATGTCGGTAATGTAAGTGTAATATGTATGTAAAGTTAGGTGTGACAAGTTTGTATTGTGTGTTACATACACCATACGCCAAACTAATTTAAACTCAGTTTTTCACAATTCCTGACATTTAATTGTAGAAAACATTCCCTGTCTTAGGTCAGTTAGGATCACTACTTTATTTTTAAGAATGTGAAAAGTCAGAATAATAGTAGAGATAATGATTTATTTCAGCTTTTATTTCTTTCATCACATTCCCAGTGGGTCAGAAGTTTATATACACTTTGTTAGTATTTAGTAGCAACTGCCTTTAATTTGTTTAACTTGGGTCAAACGTTTTGAGTAGCCTTACACAAGCTTCTTACAAATAAGTTGCTGGAATTTTGGCCCATTCATTCAGAAAGAACTGGTGTAACAGAGTCAGGTTTTGATGGGATTGAGGTCAGGGCTTTGTGATGGACACTCCAATACCTTGACTTTGTTGTCTTTAATCTATTTTGCCACAACTTTGGAGGTATGCTTGGGGTCATTGTCCATTTGGAAGACCCCTTTGCGACCTTCTTGGCTGATGTCTTGAGATGTTGCTTCAATATATCCACATAATTTTCCTTCCTCATGATGCCATCTATTTCGTGAAGTGCACCAGTCCCTCCTGCAGCAAAGCACCCCCTCAACATGATGCTGCCACCCCCATGCTTCACTGTTGGCATGGTGTTCTTCGGCTTGCAAGCCTCACCCTTTTTCCTCCAAACATAATGATGGTCATTATGGCCAAACAGTTCAATTTTTGTTCAATCAGACCAGAGGACAGTTCTCCAAGATGTGCACTTGCAAACTGTAGTCTGACTTTTTTTATGGCAATTTTGGAGCAGTGGCTTCTTCCTTGCTGAGCAGCCTTTCAGGTTATGTCGATATAGGACTCGTTTTACTGTGGATATAGATACTTGTCTAGCTGTTTCCTCCAGCACCATTACAAGGTCCTTTGTTGTTCTGGGGTTGATTTGCACTTTTCACACCAAACTTCATGTTCATCTCAGAAGACAGAATGCGCCTCCTTACTGAGCTTTGTGAGGTTTGTGTAATCATATCCCGTCCTCCTATTGGTAGATTTTAGATGGGTGTCGTACCAGCGTTCACAGTCACACAATTTTCGGACACTGCCAGAACATTGTCTTCAGCTGTCCATGGTCACAGCTGCACTAAATTGGCCGCCTGTGAGCAGGTCACATCATGCACTCAGAGACCATGCAGTGTAAAGCCGGCTTAGCATTTGTGTGGTGTGTGTAATCTGTGTATATAGTCTGTAAACGTTTTTTTTTTTCAGTCTGAAATGTTGCTGCAGCACCAGTCGAACCCGTGCATAGTGGACAACGCAGGAAAAACGCCGCTGGACCTCGCGTGTGAATTTGGACGAGTCGGAGTGAGTCGCATGAAACATGCTGTACATTTAGCATTTAGCTGAACTTAACACTCACATTTAAGTATGTGTCAAAATGACAGACGGGATCTTAAGTTGCGTGTCAATTCAGTTGTTTTAAAATTTGGTAAAGTACATTTAAGCATTTACTTTCTAGATTTACTGCTGCATGCCAAGCCTTAATATACACAGTACTGTGTGTATGTGTGTGTGTGTGTGTGTGTACGTGTGTGTGTGTGTGTGTAGGTAGTTCAGCTCCTCCTGAGCAGTAATATGTGCGCTGCTCTTCTGGAGCCAAAACCAGGAGACTCGACTGATCCGAACGGCACCAGTCCACTCCACCTTGCCGCTAAAAACGGACACATCGACATCATTAGGTCAGAGACAGACAGATAGACAGACAGACAGATATGTACTTTATTGATCCAATACGGAAATTGCCTTGTAATCAGCTTCTCTGTTTTTTTTTTTTCTTTCACTTTCTGTCTCCGCCTGTAGGTTATTGATCCAGGCTGGCATTGACATTAACAGGCAGACTAAAGCAGGCACTGCCCTGCATGAAGCGGCTCTGTGTGGGAAAACTGACGTGGTGCGCCTCCTGCTGGATGTGAGTGTTGCTGCAACAAGAGTGGATGGCACTGCAGTTTTCCAGAGACAACTGACTAGCTAGATAAGCTAGTTAATGACACATGTAGAAAGCACAGACACAGTGCTAATGGCAGTGGCTTTTATTACTTTTACAGCGATGACATAAAACCTTTCCACAGATAACTCCATAAAAAAAGAATTAATTATAGCTAGTTGTTCCTGTTAGGTTTTGAATCGATATCCCGGGACGAGCCCCCAGAAAACTGTTAGGTTTTAAAAATATTGAATCTCCGGGTTACAATTCCTAAGAAGAGAGAAAGCGAGAGTACACAAGAAAGATGGTGCCCTCGCCCTGATACACGCTTCCTGCACCAAGGCCTTGGGAGAGTTTGCCAAATTACACACAGACACACAAAGTTCAAATGGCAGAATCTCTCTTTATTCAAAGAAAAGGCAGAGTATATATTGTGCTTGACACAAAACAGAGACAATGGGTTATCTATTGATTGGTTAGGTGGAATGTGTATTTGCATAAAACAGGAAGCCTATTGATGTAAGACCATATATGGTTTCTAGGAAGTAATGAAGGGACAACAGATGTTGTTTGGGGAAGAATGTAAAAGCACGCAAATGGTATTCGGGGAGACCGAAGAATACACAAATGGTGAGGGGCTTCATCTGTCTGTACCTGAGTCAACAGAGAAACAAAGAAAAGAGGTGCCAACACAGGAACCAGGAAACAGAGAAGGGAGGGGGTGTTCACAGTGAGGACAGAAGGGGAAAGTGTTAATACGGGGACAGAGGGAAAAGGTTAATAAGATTAATACTAAACAGTGTTCACATTAAACTCTATCAGTTCCACTGGTGCAGCTAAACATAAATAACTCAATAGCTAGCTAGCTTGGTATATAGATACTATTTATTTAGCAGCAGATAACTGTTACATAGATAAGTATAACATGGATAGCTAGCTCAGCACTGTAACATAGATTAGTCATGCTGCAATGGAAGGAGAAATTTTTTTTAAAAAAAATCATTTTTTGTTGTTGCAGAGTGGCATTAATGCGACAGTGAGGAACACATACAGCCAGACGGCGCTGGACATCGTCTACCAGTTTACTGCCACTCAAGCTAGCCGAGAGATCAAACAGATGCTGCGAGGTATGGACAAAGGAAATGATTTTATATATATATATATACAGTGGGTATAGAAAAGAATCACCCCCCTTTAAAATAATCACATTTTGTTGATTTGCAACCTGAAATGAAGACGGGCACAGTTTTTGTTTTATCCAGCTGTATTTGACTTCAAGTCATTCCACAGATTTTCAATGGGGTTTAAGTCTGGGCTCTGACGAGGCCATGCAAGGAGACCTTTGTCTCCTTCAACCACTGTGTGGTCAGTTTTGCTGTGTGCTTTGGGTCATTGTCATGTTGGAAGGTAAACCTTCTTCCCATTGACAACTTTCTGGCAGAGGGCAGCAGATTTTCCTCAAGAATTTGACTGTATTTTGCCCCATCCATTTTCCTTCTATCCTGACAAGTGCTCCAGTCCCTGCTGCAGAGAAACATCCCCATAACAGGATATTACCACCTCCATGCTTTACTGTAGGAATGGTGTTATTTGGATGGTGAGCTGTATTGGATATCATTTGGTGTTGAGGCCAAATAATTCAATTTTAGTCTCATCTGACCATAACACCTTTTCCATGTGGCCTCAGAATCTTCAAGGTGCGTTTTGGCAAAGCTCAGTCATGGGTGGCTTTTTTCTTGCAACCCTGACATTCATTTCCACATTTGTGGAGAATTTGTGATATTGTTGTCACATACACTCTTTGTCATAAATTCCTACAACTACTTCAGAGTTACTGTAGGCCTCTTGGTAGCCTCTCTGACCAGTTTCCTCCTGGCTCTTTCATCCAGTTTGGAGTGATGTCCTGATCCAGGGAGGGTCTGTGTTGTACCAAATAGCTTCCACTTCTTAATAATAGACTTCACTGTGCTTCTAGGCATTGATAAAGCCCTTGAAATTTTTTTGTATCCATCTCCAGACTTGTGCCTGTCCACAACTTTATCCCGGAGATCTTTTGACAGTGCCTTGCCACCCATAGTTGATTGTTTGGTTCAGTTACACTACAAAATGCTCCAGAAAAGCTCTTTTCATGCTGAGCTAATCAAAATGACCACAGCTGATCACAGTTGAAAGTCAAATGGCTTTGTGTGCCATTGAGAAGGTGATTAGCTACACCATATTGAGTTTACAAGTCATTTTTTAGGAGGGGGGTGATCCTTTTTCAAGAAGTGATTGTTTTTTTGTTTTTTCTGACATGGTGTTATGTCTTTCACTTGGATGTTATAAGTTGCACTGAGTAAATACAGCTGGATAAAACAAAAACAAAAAAACTGTCCATCTTCATTTCAGGCTGAAAAGCAACAAAATGTGATTATTTTAAAGGGGGTGATTCTTTTCTATACCCACTGTATGTGTATATATATATATATATATATATATATATATATATATATATATATATATATATATGTGTGTGTGTGTGTGTACATATATACATCTACAGTCATCTCCAAAATAATTGGCACCCTTGTTAAAGATGGTTATGAAAAAATGTTATTTAAAAATTGTTTGTGGTTAATTCTTTTAATTTCACACTGAAAGAAATCTAAATAAATCTAAGTAAATGTATTCAAATGTTTTTTTTATTGTTCGCATCAAACACCAGAATAGTAAAAAAATGTGATCTCAGTGACTTTGCACATGGCATGGTGGTTGGTGCCAGACAGGCTACTATTTGAGTTAATGAGAATGGTCAGAAGACAATGGCCAGACTGTTTCGAGCTGACAGGAAGTCTACTGATACCAATAACTAAGTTGGGCAGTACCTGCAGATAACTGATTAATCAACCGATAGTTTTTAAAACTGACACTGAATGGAAACATAACACCCAAAGTAAAATATTGATGAATTTTATTAGAAAAATAAACAGTACTGACTGTACCATGAAAATGTACTGTACTTTTTACAATGAAACATATATATAAATATTAATATATAACTATTAATAAATATTAAAGGAAATAAAAGATATATTTCCAAACTAAACCAAAAAGTAACACTTCAAATAACAAATTGTTACGACACGTGGGGTAGAAGGAAGCAGGATGCACTTGCAGGGGAAAGTGGTCAGTTTATTAGGCACAGTTCAAAAATAAACGAACATAAACAACACCATCGAACATAAATCCAAAAACAAAAGGTAACAGTAATCCAAAATGATACTTTACTTGGCTGAAGCGGCAGTAATCCAAAAAGGAAACAGTAATCCGCAAAAAGGCAGTTATCCAAAAAACACAGGGAAACATACGCGAGGCATCGAGGTGGTCTGGGAACCACGAATCACGGGCGAAGGGACAAATACGTGAGGCTAGAAAAGTGGTCTGGAAACCACGAACTACGAGCTAAGGGATAAGTATGCGAGGCTAGAAAGGTGGTCTGGAAACCACGAACAAAGAGCTAAGGGAAAAACACGCAAGGTTAAACTCATCTAGGATAAACTAATACTCCGCCCCGAAGCGGAAACGGAGCACACAGAAATCACATGTCCAAATCAATGACACCTGAAACTAATAATTATACAATAAACAAGAACCAATGAGAAAACGGGGCAGAGACATGACACAAACCAAAACATATGCACATGGGGAAACACAGGAGGCGGAGACATGACATGAACGAAAACATGAGCACATGGGGAAGCACAGGAGGCGGAGACATGACGTGAACGAAAACATGAGCACATGGGGAAACACAGGAGGCGGAGACATGACGTGAACGAAAACATAACGCACATGGCAGAGGTAAACAAAACGTGAGTCCATGAATGAAGGGAAAAGTCCAACGGAGAGTTTTTGAATGGCGCTGGAATGCATGCAGTGGAATGCGGAAGTATGCCACTCGCTACACTTTGCCGCATAGCGAGAGCAGGGGAGGAAACCTAACACAAATAAGACATCCAAAATTAATAATAAAAACACTTCAAATAACACAACATAATTTGTCAGCTCAGACAACTGTGAATTTTTGCCGATAACCGATTCTTCCAGCAATCAGTTATCGGTGCTGATAACTGATTCTGTATTGACAAGTAAATGCAAGGGGTGCCAATATCAAACTATTTTTGATAATGTTTTTTTTTTTCTTCTTAGAATTAATTTACCATAATTAGTGGTTAGATTTCAAAGACATCTTTATCAAGGAGTCCAATAATTCTGGAGCTGACTTTATTACTACATATTCATTATTTACTACATATTCATTTATTCTTTCTTTATTTTTTTTATATTGTTACAATGGCATCATTTTCATTCAGACATGAACCTATGGATACTCCTATCCTAGTGTTGATTGCTGGGGTGTCTTGGTTTGGTTACTCGTTGTCAGTGTGATAATATTATAATTATTATTATATGATATGCTTCAGGCTACTTTCATGATTTTGACTCAGCAAAATTTCAGTCTGTGGACAGGAACAACTTTTTTTTTTACCTTTTACCATAAGGAGGCAGATTACAAGTGGTGTGTGTGTGTGTGCGTAGATGCATCTGCGGCTCTGCAGGTCAGGGCTCTTAAGGATTACTGCAACAACTACGACCTGACGAGCCTCAACATTAAAGCAGGAGACGTCATCACGGTAAGACTGATTACTGAGTACACCCCTCACATTTTTGTAAATATTTTATTATATCTTTTCATGGGACAACACTGACGAAATGACACTTTGCTACAATGTAAAGTAGTGAGTGTACAGCTTGTATAACAGTGTAAATTTGCTGTCCCCTCAAAATAACTCAACACACAGCCATTAATGTCTAAACCGCTGGCAACAAAAGTGAGTACACCCCTGAGTGAAAATGTCCAAATTGGGCCCAATTAGCCATTTTCCCTCCCCGGTGTCATGTGACTCGTTAGTGTTACAAGGTCTCAGGTGTGAATGGGGAGCAGGTGTGTTAAGTTTGGTGTTATCGCTCTCACACTCTCTCATACTGGTCACTGGAAGTTCAACACTGGAAGAACTCATTGGCAAAGAACTCTCTGAGGATCTGAAAAAAAGAATTGTTGCTCTACATAAAGATGGCCTAGGCTATAAGAAGATTGCCAACACCCTGAAACTGAGCTGCAGCACAGTGGCCAAGACCATACAGCGGTTTAACAGGACAGGTTCCACTCAGAACAGGCCTCACCATGGTCGACCAAAGAAGTTGAGTGCACGTGCTCAGCATCATATCCGGAGGTTGGCTTTGCAGAATAGACGTATGAGTGCTGCCAGCATTGCTGCAGAGGTTGAAGGGGTGGGGGGTCAGCCTGTCAGTGCTCAGACCATACGCCTCACACTGCATCAAATTGGTCTGCATGGCTGTCGTCCCAGAAGGAAGCCTCTTCTAAAGATGATGCACAAGAAAGCCCACAAACAGTTTGCTGAAGACAAGCAGACTAAGGACATGGATTACTGGAACCATGTCCCGTGGTCTGATGAGACCAAGATAAACTTATTTGGTTCAGATGGTGTCAAGCGTGTGTGGCGGCAACCAGGTGAGGATTACAAAGACAAGTGTGTCTTGCCTACAGTCAAGCATGGTGGTGGAGGTGTCATGGTCTGGGGCTGCATGAGTGCTGCCGGCACTGGGGAGCTAATGCCAACATGTACTGTGACATACTGTCACTGTGACATACTGTCACATACTGCCAGCAGTTTAGACATTAATGGCTGTGTGTTGAGTTATTTTGAGGGGACAGCAAATTTACACTGTTATACAAGCTGTACACTCACTACTTTACATTGTAGCAAAGTGTCATTTTGTCAGTGTTGTCCCATGAAAAGATATAATAAAATATTTACAAAAATGTGAGGGGTGTACTCACTTTTGTGAGATACTGTATGTATCTACAGTATCTGTCTGTCTGTCTGTAACACATTTTTTAGAAGAAACTAGAAAAAATACAGAGAGTCAGGCAGATAGACAAACGGATGTTTTTGGAGATGTTTTTTATTCATTGTCTGCACCAGATATGTAACTTGCACATGAACATTTTTTTCTGGGAGACTGGGTAACTGACTAATAACAGTAGTGTGTAGTGTCTTTTTAAGATCAATCTACAGAGGGCACTGTTGCTCATGCTTTGCTGCTGATATGTCGATTTATAATAATCATGAACACACGCCTGCTGTGCAGATGTCATTTGTTATAACAATTATCATCATATGTATATGCATATGTTACACTTGAAAGAACTGTTTCAATCTGAATACCATTACCGAATACAGTCAAATCTAGAATTATTGACACCCTTTGTGAAGATGTGAATCAATTTCATGACAAGAGAATACCGCCAGGAGAATAATAAGAATAAAATAAGAACTATGAGAAATAAGAACACTGCGCTCGTCTCGCATGGTTTCAGACATCAGGCTGCTTTTTTATTTGAATTATGTGACGATTTTGTAAATGTTATTATTACATTTTTGTCCTCTAGGTGTTGGAGCAGCATTCTGATGGACGGTGGAAAGGCTGCATCCATGACAACCGAACGGGAAATGACAGAGTCGGCTACTTCCCCTCGAGCATAGTGGAGGTGATTAGCAAGAGGCCGGGTGCTACAGGTAGGGAAGAGAAAAGAATGTTCAGATCTGCTCAGTGCTGTACACACACACACACACACACACACACACACACACACACACACACACATCAACACTAACGCCACATGGCCCATGTCTTGAATGCTAATAGCTTACAATACATTATAGCAAAACATTGCCAATATTTTACTCTTTAATTTTAAAAAAATCTATTTTATACACTATCTATTTTAGATAATTAATTAAGAATAACATGCTATTCGTAATAGCACTTCATAGCACTGGAGTTTCTTTTTAAAGTCTCATTTTAAAAATTGAAAACAGTGGTTGCAACATGTCGCTTATTTATTGGTATGTTGTTTTATCGCAAAATTCTTCATGTTTTCCATTCAGTTCATCAGTGTTCCACACTAGGGGGAGATGCAATATAACATACTGTAAAAGCTGTCGGTTTACTGAAGCTGTTTGTGCTGTGTAAGATGTTCAACGGCGAATAAAGAGATAGGAGAGTATTGGGAAAGCAAAGTTGTGTAAGGATCTTGTTTGGTTAAAATGTTTATGGAAGCTATGTAAGATGAGGTCTGGTAGCACAGAACAATCAAGAACAACCACAGCAGTACAATGGCAGAAGAACAGCCACAGAAGAACAAGCATGAAAGAACAACCATGAAAGAACAACCTCAGAAGCACAAGCCCAGAAGAACAGCCATAGAAGAACAGCCATAGAAGAACGCTGGTTACTGGCGTAACCGTGGTTCTATGAATGGTGGAAGACCACCAGAGACGGTCAGTACATGGTGGAAGAAGTCAGTTTAAGCATTGTCTGGTAATACAGCGGAGGTAACCGAAGGAATAGGGGCCACATTAAGTCTGTAAAACTTTGTGAACATGCAAGGTGATGCCCATGTGTCCACCGCACCTATCTCAGAGAGGGGCACGCCACGCAATGCTGCCCAAGAGGTGGCAACTGCCCGATTGAATGACACCTGATTTCGGAGCTGTACGGCCTGACGAACGATATGCCTCGACAATAGTGTCTACTACCCAGTAAGCGAGCCTTTGCTTCAACAAGGGTGCACCCCTTCTGCTGGGCCCAAAACAGAGGAATAGTTGATCCGTGGTACGCCATGAGGTGGTCCTTAGCACGTATTGCCTTAACGCATGAACTGGGCATAGGGCCTGGAAGGCCTCGTCCTCCTGTCAAAACGCCGCAAAAATGAATCGGCTGATTTGTGAACTTAGCTGGCAATACCTTGGGCTGAAAAGCTGGGTTCGGCCAAAGTATAACCTGACTATCCTCTGGCCCCCACCTGACGACTCATCGAGAGAGCATATAAATCACCGACGATAACTAACCTGGCCGATGTTATGACCACAAGGAAAGCAGTCTTCATAGAAAGGCTCCTAATATCTGCTTGCTCAATCAGCTCATAGGGTGCAGAACACAAACTGTCTAACACCACCTGCAAATCCCACTGGGTATACACCACCCTTGCTGGTGGCCTAAGATGCATACCTCCCTTAAGAAAAGCCACCACTAGCCTATTTGCACCAATCGACACCTGCCCCACCCTAAGAGAAGCTGGGGAACGTCCCATGGCCAATAAGTGCTGCAGGTATTCCAGCACCATGCTGGTGGGGCAGTTGACTGGACTGGGAGCTCGGTCTGTACACCATGAAACAAATAGTTGCCACTTACTGGCATAAGTGCGATGTGTTGTAAGGGCCCTAGCACTCATTGTGTTCCTCACTCCCGCTGAGCATTGGGAGAGCGTCCTCTCAACCCCAGGGGCCAGATGCATAGCTTCAGTCTGTCCGGGGCGGGATGCCACAGCGCCCCATTCATCTGTGACAGCAGATCCTTCCGAGCTGTCAGTGGCTGAGGTGGACCAGTTGTGAGAGTGGATAGAAGGCATTTCTGGCCAACAGGGGCCACTAGAATGAGCCTGTGATGCTTCTCCTGTACACACCTCAGGACGGACCAGAGGATTGGAATAGGGGGAAAGGCACAGAGAAGGAGGTCTGGCCATTGCGAAACTTGTTCCTCCTGCACCTAATTGTGGGGTCCAACGGCCCTGTACGCCTTGGTGTTGCCAGAGTCCTCCCCACCCATTGAGGGAAGCGTCTGTGGTTACCACTTCCCTGCGTGCTGGGGGCAGCCCTATTGGTACGCCTCTTTGTAGAAAACTCTCCCTCCTCCAGAGTCTCAGAGAGGCGTCGCAGCTGGTCATGACTCGAACTAGAGTGTGCCAATTGTGTACCGGTGACAAACGTCTGGCTATCAACCAGTGTTGGAATGGGCGGAGATGCAGAAGCCCTAGCTGGATGACTGATGAGGCTGCCGTGAGGAGTTTCTCCGCATGGCCTGCCTCCTGCCATCTGTGAGGGTGGCCCTCATTGACCTGGAATCCAAGTGCATACCCAGGAAGCACACTGACTGGCGTGGGGTGAAGCAGCTCTTCTGAAGGCTTACCTTCAGACCCAAGGCAGCGACATGATGTAACAGACTCTGCATGTTGTTGGCAGCTTGCTGAGGTGATCTGGCACAAAACAGCCAATCGTTCAAATACGGGAGAATCAGCATGCCCTCCTGAACACACCGCGTGAAGACTTGGGGAGACAGGGAGAGGCCAAATGTTAGCACTCGGAACTGATATGTCCTGTCCCAAAACGTGAACTGAAGGAACCTTCTGTGGTGCAGGGCAATAGGAATATGGAAATATGCATCCCTCAAGTCCACTGAGGTGAACCACATTCCAGGTTTGATAGTATGTCAAACATCTGCTACCCATAACATGCGTAAAGGAAGATGCTTGAAGCTCTTGTACAAGCGTCTGAGGTCCAGGATGGGCCTGAAGCTCCCATCCTTCTTTCGAACAAGGAAATATTTTGAGTAGAATCCCCCGGGGTGGTCTACTGGCTCTGTTGCACCCTTCTCCAGCAGCTTCTGTACCTCCAATGACAGGGCATGGGCCTGACGAGGGTCCTGAACCTGAACTAACATGGGGCGAGCTTGGGTGCTCACTGGGGGTCTGTGACGGAAGTGAAGACAATAGCCTCTCTCGAGTGTGTTGAGAAGCCACTTGTTGTCCATAATACCTCTCCAATGCTGTACCTGAGAGGTTGAAAAGTGGCCCGTCACAGACCCTGAACCCCTAGCAATGGTGGGGAACCTTTCCTTTACCTCTGGGGGGGTGATGGTGAGTAGGCATAGGGTGAGTTGGTGGCCTAAAACGAGAGCGGGGTGCCTGTCCTCTTGATGATGAGCCAAGTTGGGCAGCCTGCTGCAGAGGCCTGTAAGAATGCCCCTGTCTGTAATGCTGCAAAGTTGCATGGTGAACAGGCATTCGGTGTGCAGCTAGGCCAGGGTAGTTCACACTGCGCTCAATATGCTGAGATCGGGACTCTGCTGCCCGTGCTCTGCGCTCAAGGGCCTCCTGAGCAGCCGGACCAAAGACCTGGCCAGGCACTAGTGGTAACTGGCGAAGGTTGTTACGGTATGCTTCTGGAAGCTTTGACTGGGCAAGCCACACCTGCTGCCTGGCTTGCGTAATTAGCCCAAGAGCCTTCCCACTGGAGAATGCCATTGATCCCAAGGCCTGCAGAGAAGCGTCAAGCAGTTCTAGTGCAGTGTTATCTGGTGGTGTTGTAGTCATGGTAGAATGGAGTGCCAGCAACAGATGGGCCACTGAATTCCCCACACGACTCAACCCTGACACAATGTTATGAATACGGACTAATAAATCATCAGTACGCCTGCATTCCGGGTTAGGGCAGTGGAGTTCCTGTTTCAGGGCTTCATCTGGAGATACCACCAAGGAAGAAATAAATGGCTCTACAGGAGGCATGTTACCAAGCCCTTTATCCTCGGCTTCTGCCATAGCTGCCAGTGTGCATGCTACACGATCTGGCCTGGATGACGGGGCTGAGCGAAATGCAGAAGACCACTTCGGTAAAATAAGGACAGCTAGGTATCTGGAAGTCCTCTGGACATGCGACTGGTCAACACAATAGGTTTGAAGGGCCTAACACTGGAGGAAGTGGGTCCAAATTCAACCTAGCTAGGGCCATTTTGATTGTATCCTGCAGTGAAAACACCACCGAAGACCCAGCACCTTGAAGGCCTGAACCCTCCATCACGATGAGAGTGCTGAGACCGAGAGTGTGACGATGAGGTCTCCTCCAAGTGGGTATAATGGTCCTGCCCCTCAGTGATCAATGAACCTGAGGCTGCCAGAGATAACGTGTCCAGTTCTTCCTTGGAGAAATCAGCTGTTGGCTCACATCTAGGCAGTGAAGAGGCAGATACGGGTGCCCTCACTCACATTCTGACTGGCAGGAGGAAATGACATCATCAATAAAGCCTGAATGCCCTGCACAGCGCTAGATAGTTCAGCCACCTGGTGGGATAGTGTTGTAGAAGGGGTTCGTTTCTTCTTTGGAGACCCTTCAGTCTTGCAAGCTGAACGCTTGTTACCAGTCTGAATCCTGGTTCTGGCTGGTACAGAGGAATTCTGAATTTCAGGGTCAAATTTTGCCACCCTTTGTTGCCTATCCTCCAAGGGCATCAAATTACACTCCGGGCAAGGATCGATTAGGGTCTCCCTGAGGTGCGCAATGCCTAGACAGGCAGGGCATTGCATATGCGTATCCATAACATGAACATGTGGAGCATGATGCAGCCATAACTGCCTACACCAGTAGAAGGATAACCCTGGTCAACCAATGGGTTATATGCAAGGGAAAAACCTTTAAAAATAGTACTGTGGTGAATAGGCGTGTAGTGCTGGTAATCGCACATATGAATGCCGCCCTGGTTTACCAGTGAGCGCAACTACGGCATAATGAAAGTTGGAGGCAAAAAGGTGCACACTCTGTCTAACTAGAGCTCTGGCTATCCAATGAGTTCTAATATAGACACTCACCTCGATTCTGCTGACGGAAAACGGCTTTAATGAACACCCTGGATAACCAACGGGTCCGACGAGTAATCCACAGCGATTCGACGAATCCAATATAATCCCACATGTGCTTGTTTTCTCGAGACACAGCTAAGCGGGAAGCAAATGCCAACCCAAAAACTATGCATGCTTGAGTGAGATCTCTTCGCGAGAATGAAAGAGACAGGCCGTGACATAAGCGGAAACAGATATAGCTTCCGACACGCCATCGGTCAAGGTCACGTGTGACTGAATCATACGAGATTCTCGATGTATGCGCGAGACGCAACTTCTTCCATCATGTACTGACCGTCTCTGGCGGTCTGGAACAGTGAAATAGAACAGCCATAGAAGAGCAACTTTAGTTGTTTTCCTAGTATTTTCTCACTAGGGGGAGATGCAACATTGTGTGGTTTTCTAAAGTTTTCATTCATGTAATGTGGTCAATAAATTGATAGGAGCATATGGAGAGATGAAAATTGAGTGCTGTAGGGATCTTGTTTGGCCAAAAACATACATGTAAGCTGTGTATGATGAGGTCTAGTAATACACAACAAACAAGAAGAACAGTTGCAGAAATACTGTCGCAGAAGAACAGCTGCAAAAGAACAACTATGGGGTAAGAGACACATAAAAGTTGCCACAGAAGGACAACTGAAGAAAGAACAGCTGCAGAAGAACAACCGCAGATGACCAACTTCAGAACAACCGCAGTAGTAGATCAGCTGCAGAAGAACAGATGCAGATGAGCAACTGCAGAAGAACAGCTGCAGAACAACCACAGAAGAACAGCTGCAGAAGAGCAACTGCAGAACATCCACAGAAGAACAACTGCAGTAAATCAGCTGCAGATGAACAGATGCAGATGAGCAACTGCAGAACAACCACAGAAGAACAGCTGCAGAAGAACAACTGCAGAACGACTGCAGTAGAACAACCTGCAGAACAACAGCCATGGAAAAACAAATGCAGAACAAGCACAGTAGAACAGCTGCAGAAGAACAACTGTAGAACAACTGCAGTAGAACAACCTGCAGAACAACAACCGTGGAAAAACAACTGTAGAACAAGCACAGTAGAACAGCTGCGGAAGAACAGCTGTGGAAGAACAACCTCAGAAGCACAAGCGCAGAAGAACAGCCATAGAAGAACAGCTGCAGAAGAACAACCACTGAAAAAGAGCTGCAGAAGAACAAACACAAAAAACCAGCAGCAGATGTCAGCTTAAAGTAAGAAGTGGTGGAATCCAGCTGTCTGCTGAACAGCTGTGTTGCAGATTTCATTGTTTATCATTGAGATGTTCATCAACTGTTCTACAGCAACATGCTGAATATGTCCAGACAGAATATAACGGTTTCAATTATTTGTTCTTTGATTATGTATGGCTTGTTGAACCTGTTCCTATTTAACTCTTATTCACTACTTTTCCTACCCAGAACCCTTTTCACTAACACAGAGTATTTCTGCTTCTGTTTTTTGTTTTTGGTTCTGGTTCTTGTCCCTCCTTCTGCCTCTGGTTCTTGCTCTAGATTTGGTGCTGGTTTTGGTCCATGATCTGACTCCTGTTTTAGTTCTGGTCTTTGTTCTCTTCTCAGTTTGGATTCAAGTCTTGGTTCTTGATTCTCTCTTGGATTTGTTTCTGTATTTAGTTTAATTGCGATTGTTGTTCAGGATCTATTTAGTTATAAGTTTCTTGTTCTGCTCTGTTCTGGTTCTTGTTCTAATTCTGGTTCCCTTTTCTTCTTCTGATGCTGGTTCTCATCCCAGTTATATTGTTTTTTTTTTTTTATTTGGTTTCCTCTTGTTCTGGTTCTGCTTCGGATCTGGTTCTGTATTTATTGCACTGACATTTGGATACATTTTTTGTTCCGTTTATTTGTCTTAATCTCTTTTTGCTTGTGGTTCTGGTTCTTATCCTGGTGTTAGTTCTGGTATTAGTTTTGAATTTGTTTCTGGTTCTGAGCCTTGTTCTAATTGAGGTTGTTATTTCTTCCGTTTCTAGTTTGGATTATAATTCTGATTCCGGTTGTGCTTCCAGTTATTGTCATAAATCTGCAGTAATATTGTTGTAAAGTCTCAGCTGTGTGTCATCTGTTCTTTCCATGTTCAGTGTGATTCATGCTTCATTGCCATATCATCAGATCTGACGGTCTGTGTGCACCACGAACAATTGTGTTTATTTCATCTGTCATCAAACACTAACAGAGACTTTGTAATAACCTTTGTCTAAGTTAATGCTTATTGTTTAAACAGTGCCGGTGCAATGTCTACTTTTCAGCCATCTTGGTTCCAGAAATGTCTTTCCCCATATACAGTTTTTGTAATTACAATGGGATTTTTTTTCGGAGAGTGATAGAATGGTGTGCACCAGCCCTGTATTGAAGATACCATTACCAAGATCACATACATTTATTTATTCATTTATTACATCAATATTTATGTCTGTACATATCACTGACTTATATTCATAATATTTTGCATTCTCATTTCCAGTATGTCTATACATATATGTATGTGTGTGATGCACTATATGTGTAGTGGTTGTGCTTATTTAATCTGTCCAAAGGTTCACAAGCATTTACTAGTTTAAAATTATTCTTTATCTCCTTTTATGATTTGCTGTTTTTAACCCTTCTGTTCTGTACTTAGGAGTGATGAGTGACATTTCATTATTAAATTTGATTAAATTTGTAACCTTTACAAGTCCAGTACAGTGGTGCTTGAAAGTTTGTGAGAATTTGTGTTAGAATTTTCTATATTTCTGCATAAATATGACCTAAAACAACATCAGATATTCACACAAGTCCTAAAAGTAGATAAAGAGAACCCAGTTAAACAAATGAGACAAAAATATTATACTTGGTAATTTACTTATTGAGGAACATGATTCAATATTACATATCTATGAGTGGCAAAATGTGAACCTTTGCTTTCAGTATCTGTTGTGACCCCCTCGTGCAGCAATAACTACAACTACACGTTTCCAGTAACTGTTGATCGGTCCTGCACATCGGCTTGGAGGAATTTGAGCCCTTTCCTCAGTACAGAACAGCTTAAATGCTGGGATGTTACTGGGTTTCCTCACATGAACTGCTTGCTTCAGGTCCTTCCACAACATTTCTATTGAATTAAGGACTTTGACTTGGCCATTCCAAAACATTAACTTTATTCTTCTTTAACCATTCTTTGGTAGAATGACATGTGTGCTTAGTTTCATTGTCTTGCTGCATGACCCACTTTCTCTTGAGATTCAGTTTACGAACACGTCCTGACATTTTCCTTTAGAATTCAGAATTCATTGTTCTATCAATGATGGCAAGCCATCCTGGCCCAGGTGCAGCAAAACAGGCCCAAACCTTGATACTTCCACCACCATGTTTCACAGATGGGATAACGTTCTTATGCTGGAATGCAGTGTTTTCCTTTCTCCAAACATAACGCTTCTCATTTAAACCAAAAAGTTCTATTTTGGTCTCATCTGTCCACAAAACATTTTTCCCATAGCCTTCTGGCTTGTCCATGTGATCTTTAGCAAACTGCAGAAGGGCAGCAATGTTCTTTTTGGAGAGCAGTGGCTTTCTCCTTGCAACTCTGCCATGCACACCATTGTTGTTCAGTGTTCTCCTGATGGTGGACTCGTGAACATTAACAATGTGAGAGAGGCCTTTAGTTGCTTAGAAGTTACCCTGGGCTCCTTTGTTATCTCACGGACTATTACACATATAGCTCTTGGAGTGATTTGTTGGTCCACCACTCCTGGAGAGGGTAACAATGATCTTGATTTTCCTCCATTTGTACACAATCTGTCTTACTGTGGATTGGTGGAGTCCAAACTCTTTAGAGATGGTTTTGTAACTTTTTCCAGCCTGATGAGCATCAACAACTCTTTTTCTGAGGTCCTCAGTAATCTCCTTTGTTCGTGCCATGATACACTTCCACAAACATGTGAAGAATAGATCCCTGTTCTTTAAACAAAACAGGGCGCTTACTCACACCTGATTGTCATCCCACTGATTGAAAACACCTGACTCTAAGTTCACCTTCAAATTAACTGCTAATCCTAGAGGTTCACATACATATCTGTGAGTGGCTAAAGTAATATTGGATCATTTTCCTTAATAAATAAATGACCAAGTATAATATTTTTGTTTAATTTGTTTAACTGGGTTTTCTTTGTCTACGTTTAGGACTTATGTGAAAATCTGGTGATGATTTAGGTCATATTTATGCAGATATATTGAAAATTCTAAAGGGTTTACAATCTTTCAAGCACCACTGTACTGTACATTACAGTTGAATACGTCAGGTTTAGTGTTAAGTGTTAGGGGTTCGGTTTTGAGTTGTGATTGGGAAAATTTAGGTTTAATGGTTACCCTACCTTCACACTCACAAGTGACAAGTTGCTCATGAGTTTGTGAGCGTGCACTGTCCAGCATTTTTTGCTTTTGGTTCCTATGAGAAAACTTCAAACTTGAACTAGTTAAGCACAGACAAAATAACACACCAGTCAGTGTTAAAATGAGTTGTTTTATTTATGTTAGACCTCATACTAGCTTCATATGACAGGATAAGATGAAACCACAGTTATATGTTGTTGTTTTTTTTCCCATTTTCGGACATCAGATAGTATATGGGAACTAATTGTAGCTAGGAAATAAAGCTGTGAGTGAGGAACTGAAGAAACGCTGGACCACACATTCTATAAGATTCATCTGAGAAATCATTCAAGCCAGTCGTTTGGATTTGCCACTTTTGTCACTGTCAATTTTTTATGAAGCTTTGTCACTTGCTAGTGTGAAGGTAGGGGCAAAAGTTCCCTACAACTCATAAAAAACACGAAAAATGCCTTCTCAACTTGAAATTTCAGTTCGTCAACTTCTCAACTACCACTTCCTTCCCTGATTATGGAGTGACGTCAAATCAGCATGGCCACTCACACTGTGAACAGTGTAACGTACCACTTCTCTACTTTTAAATTAGTTTATGCACCATTGGCTTTAGATTAGTTAATATACAGACACTGTAAATCTATAACTCTGACCATACTGATTGCTGTTTTGAGAAGGTAATCATCAACATTAGAGTTATCACTAAGGATAGACGGCTAGCTTGCTGTTAAGCTACTCGCTCTTGTCTGCTGTTGTTGCTGTACTGCAGTTTCAGGTCCAAAATGCATGTTGCTTGAATGTTTGAAGCTCACTGTAGTAGAACAGAACTAATAGCCACTCAAGCTTGTTACTGTAAAAGGGAGGTTAAAGTAGCTTTTTATAAGCTTTACATTCTCTGACAGAGCAAACAAAAGACACACTTTTGTGGAGGCGTCCGTGTTTTTTTCCCACACAGGTGGGAAATGACATCATTACAATGCACCACAAACACACAGCATTAGTGTTAGGGATTGGAGTTAAGCATAAGATGGCTGCCGTATGTTGCCTGCGTTCATTTAGCGATTGATTGATTCAGCGATTAATCATTTTTGCACGTCCAACAAAGTTAACGTTATACAAAATGCACATGCTGCCATTCCAATCGAACCCTGCTTGGCATCTATTTCTCTCATTGGAAGGATTTCTCACCAGCCTACCATCTAATTTGGTGTTTCGGCCATTTTCTGAAGATGTACGTTATCACTGCCTTCTCAGCTCACGCCATCTTCACTGCAATATCAGGGGAAGTGCTCAAAAAAGGGATTACTGTTGCAAGTACTAGTGAGGTATGTTTCCTCGCTGACTTCTTCCTAGTGCACAGAGCTTTTAATCCTCCAGATGTATGGAAGGTCGCTTGCATAGCTGCTGGCTTCACACGTCAAGTATAACCACAGTGTTGAGCAGGTGTGTGCGCACAGCTGTGAGTGAAAATAAGAAATGAGACACTTTTTCCTCTTTAACTAAACTAAACATTACAACATTACAGTTGTAATAGAGCGCGTATTGTAACAGGTAATTTTTTGAACAGAGCAGAAGGGTTCAGTGTTGCTGATATTTTGGTTGTATTATGTTTTTTTTTTTTTTGCATCTTTGATTTTCTCTCTTTTTTATTTATAATTTTTTGCATATTTTTATTTTTTGCTGGTTTAGTCATTTGTACTGAACAGTATCACACCATCGCGCCGGCGAGTGTGTGTGTGTATCCCGCCGTCGCCATGGTGAATGGAGAATCGTGTCATTTCCTGCCACTATCCCATCAGCCACTTTTCACTTCCTTTGGCTATAAAAGTTCACAAAACAGCTCAGCCGAGCCGATCAGCCAAAAAGGTACAGGACACTGACTCTCCACTATTATTATTAGTATTATTATTATTATTACTATTATTATTATTATTATTACAGTCAGGTCCAAAAGTCTGGACACATCATCTTTGTCTATTATACATCCAAAACGGTATGTTCTGAGAAGAGTAGATGTGGTGACTTAGACAGCAGAGTCATTTTAGCATTAGTCTACTCCAGCAATGAAAGAAAATTTACAGAGAGGATGTTAGTTGGCATGTGCTCTAGCAGAAATGACAGTTATTATAGATAAGCAGAAGCTCCATAAAGCTTTAACATCATTATGTAATGACTACTATTCAAGAAATTTTTCAAGCCTGACAGATAAATTAGGAACAGAACTGTAGCAAAGTGATTCAGCTCAGAAAACAAGACAGTGCTAACCTACTGCAACACTAATGGGACGAACACTAAACCAGACTGTACCAGTAGGGGTTGCTGAAATGCTGTTTTAGAGGCAGACGAAATATTACATGGAAAGTACTGTAGTGTTTAAAAACCAATGGAAGTAAAGTTCCAATTTAGTGCACGCAGAGTTTTGTACCTGACTGTATTATTATTATTATTATTATTATTATTATTATTATTATTATTATTATTATTATTAATCCATTACTGCTTTCTTAAAACTTTAAGGAATGTATAGAAATGGATCTTACTTATTCTTCCACATGCTAAAATTTTAAGCAAATTTCAGACATTCCTTGACGTTTTCTGAAACATGCTTTTTGTAGTTAACTCTTTTATTATTTAATTGGATCTTTTAGCTGCTTTAAGCAGGATATGTTTCATTTTGTCCGTGCCGTGACCTCACAGCCTTTCACAGTCTTTTTTGTCATGCTTGTCCGAGTCCTTCTATCACTCCTTCTTCCTCTGTGTGTGTGTGTCTGTGTTCTCATGTGTCTCAGTCGTGTCTTCTGCATCCGATCCTTGGAGCAAATATTAAAGGCAAATTTGTTTTACTTCGATACACATCCGGGCCTCATTTCAGTACTGTTTCTGTCACATCCTCGTCCACTTCCCCTTGGTTGAGTCCCCTTGCCTGCCATGTTAAGCGCTGTTGGAACTGCACTAATTCACTGTGCTGGCACACTAAAAGCCAGTTTCGAAACCTAGCAGTTTAGCAAGGCAGTGCAATGCTGTACAGAGAATTAAAAATCATCACTAAATTCATCAGTGCCATGAACCTGCAGTTATTCCCACAATACAGACTTTCTCTTACGTTATAAACAGTTGTTCTCATATGAGACTCTCTTGTCTCTCTCTCTCCCTCTCTTAAAGATAATAAGACAAAAACTGCAGTTCGTCATGTTACTAATAAACAGTAAAGTGCAATGTCCTCTGTCTCTCCGACCGCAGAAATTAATGCAAAATCAAGGAAACTCCGCAATATTCGCAGGGGCTTGCGATTTTTCTAAATTACCGCAGATTTTCCGCAGAACATGCCATGTGATGTCATCACAACGTGCATTCAGTCATGAGTACAGCTAAAAGGTCTCATTTACCAACAGACATCACTGTGAAAGACCGTGCAAAACAATTTTGTGCAACTGCAATTTCACCAATTCAAGTAGAAAAAACTCCGCAAATTGCATCGCAAATCCTGAAAAAAGCCGCAGCAAAATCAATCATTTTTGGCCGCAACAATCACAACAAAAACTCAGTGAAATCCTGTACGGACTAAATTAGCCAAACTTCCCATTTTTTGACCATTTTTATCCCTCCACCACTAGATGGTCCATCCAACTGTCCATGTGTGTGTCCAAAATGATTGTTAGCGCCATATCTCAAGAACGAGTGGTTGAATGTTTATAGGATTTATAAGGAGTTATCATTGTGGTAGATTTTGGAATTGATCCAAACGTGGTCAAGGTCACAGCAAGGTAAAATGTCTGAAATAGGTTTTCTTCAGCTTCCTTCCTGTTTGAAGTACATTTGAGGCATACGATTTAGTAACAAGAAGGACTAGACTTGTTGGCGGTGGAGTTATCCCGTCAAGTTGTACTTGTTTGATACTGACTTCCCATTTTTTCCAGTGTTGATCTTTGAGTGTTGCCATGTCCACTGTGCATTTAAGCCTGTATGCCCGTTACCTAGGCAGAACACATCCTAATTGAGCCTTAAATAAGATGCTGAACGCGTACTGCATCTGGCCCCGAATGTGTAAGTCTCTGAGCTGTGTTGTTCTTGTTGTGAGGTCAATTATGGTCTTATTAGATTCCAAGATTTTCTTGTGTTGTAAGGGGAAGTTGACGTGGGTGGAATGAAAAACAGTATTTAAATGCTGGGCCTGCCTCTTGGATCTTGATTGACTAGAATAAACTAATTATATCCTCAGGAGGGCAGTTGGTTTCTAGTCATACTGACTATTGATTATCATCATCAACATGGTAGCAAAAGCAGAACACACGTCAGATTAACATCACACAACTACACTAGAAATACACACAGCATACATACATTGTGGTGACAAATTAAAGGAAAAAACAGTGGCTCTGTTATGCCCTGCTATTTTGCCAGCATGGTTTGGGTCCACTTGTCCCCTTAGAGTCCTCATGTCACCTTTAGCCTATAATGAAACATTCTATCCAAATGGGAGGGGTCTCTTCCAGACTGATCCCGCCCCCATACATGAGGGCTCACAGAATGGTTTCTTGAGGGCTTTGGCCTTGATACACATCAAAAAAACAATTGTGGGAACATCTTTTGGAAGAATGGTGTTTATTTCTCTGTTACAGTTCTAGAGACTTGTATAATATATGGCAAGGTGTACTGAAGCTGTTCTGGAGGATTGTGGTGGCCCAACACCTTACTAAGGCACTTTATGTTGTTTTTTCCTTTAATATGTCAGCTATCTGTTGTAAGGTAATTAAGTAGTAGTAAAAAAAAAAAGGGGTCCAGACTTACAGCATCATAATGTTGAACTTGTTCCTTTGCTCATTTGGGATCCTTTGATGGTTCTACTGAGTGGTAGAAACTTGATGAATATTTTGACTTATTTCTGTGATGTCACACCTACAACATTATGAAACTGACATGAGATTCTTTCCTTTTAATCAGGAAATGGTTTGCTTCACCTTCAAACAGACAGGTCCTGTTCAGACTTTGGTAGTAACGCCCAGCTCAGGAGATCCAATCCCAAGTCGAGAGCCGAGTTGGATAGCCGTACTCACCTCGTGTCCTGAATACGTCTTCAGTGACCACTTGTGATCACATTTTGCGACTTAAAAGAGTTGCCAGAAGTAACCCAATATGACTTCCAAATCAACCCCAAAAGTTGTTACTTGCCAAAACTTGAATGGATTGTAGCTTATATTTAGCCCTTGAATGGCATTTCCTAGTTAAACCACTGGACACTTAGTCAATAAAAGCTTTACACACATGATCAGGGTCAGACTTCATGGTATCTTATGCAGTTTTTGTGCTTTCAACATCTACGTACACTAACAAAAAGTACAATAGTTCTTAACCAAAAGAGAAGAAAGTAAAAATTGGCAAGAGAACTGTGCATTGGGAGTTTAATGATAAAAAATAAAAAGCAAGTTCATCACACATGCAGCTATAATGAACTTCATCAAGGTCATAAAATAAGACTCCACGATAACAATACCACTTCGGGGAAATACTGAAACTCGTTTATGCTCGTTTTATTTGCTTTGTATGAATCTCACATTGTAATTGTGAAGATTGTATCACATTTCATAGGCTATAGTCTGACTTTAAAACCTTTTTAAAGTCAGTTCAGTAGCATGGAGACAGGACTATATAAAGTGACAAGTGTAAAATAGACAATAAATACACAGGACACAGTAATATATTAGATCTTCCCCATCTGTTCAGGAATGGTATGTGCCAAATTTAGATAGATATACAGTCATGTGAAAAAATTCAAAGTACACCCTATGGAAATTGTTGGCTTTTTTGACATATTTGGACAAGCAAACATTTGATAATCTTTGAAACAGTGCTTATTAAGGAAGTTGATATACTTGAACAAAACCACAAGGAAAATTACCTTTTTCCATCATTTATTCAACAGAAATATCAACAGATGTGATATTCTTCTGTGGAAAAAGTAAGTACACCCTTGGCCTCAGAAGCTAGTATTGCCCCCTTTAGCAGAAATAACTTATTGTAGGCGTTTTGTCCACCAGGCTTACTGGAATTTTGGCCACTCTTCCATGCAATATTCTTTCAGTTGCAAGATGTTTGAGGGTTTTCTTGCATGTACTGCCCATTTCAGATCTCCCCCACAACTTTTCAAGTCCGGGCTTTGACTAGGCCATTCCATAACCCTCCATTTCTTCTTTTAGAGCCATTCCTTGGTGAATTTGCTAGTGTACTTAGGATCATTATCCTGTTAAAGGTCCACTTTCAGTTCAGCTTCAACTTTTGGACAGATGGCCTCACATTATCTTCAAGCACTCTTTGATATGATGCAGAATTCATAGTTGAATCAATCAATGCAAGTTGTCCAGTCCCTGAGGCAACGAAGCAACACCAAACCATAACATTTCCACCACCGTGCTTCACAGTTGGTATGAGGTGGTTCTCCTGAAAAGCTGTATTTGGTCTGTGCCAAACATGTCTGCTGTTACTGTGGCCAAACAACTCTATTTTTGATTTGTCTGTCCAGAGCACATTATTCCAAAAGGCCTGGTCTTTGCCTATATGCTCATTGGCAAACTGTAGTCTTGCAAAGGCTTTTTTCCTGGTACGCCTCCCAAGCAGGTCAAATTTTTGCAATCTCTTTCTGATTGTAGAAGCATGCACTTTGACACCAACAGTTGCAAGACTTACTCGCAGATCCTGTGATGAAATTTTGGGGTTCTTGGTGACTTCTTTTTGCATCAGACGGTCTGCTCTTGGGCTGAATTTGCTGGGATGGCCAGTACTGGACTAATTGGCATTTGAAATCTGCGCCATTTGTAGATGATTTTCCTTACAGTGGAATGATGTATTTCAAATACTTTAGAGATCTTTTTAAATCCCTTGCCAGACTCATAGGCATCCACAGCCTTTTTTTTCTGAAGGCCTTACAGAACTATTTAGATCTTGGCATGATGACTCCACACACCTCAATAGCAAGGGGAACACCAGACAGTAGATATGAGTACAAATAAGACAGGTTGCACTCTGCACACTTGCTCCACCTGCACTCCCTAAGCAGGTTCTAATCACTCTCACCCAATCTTGAGCACCTGATTCTAATTTTATGGATTTGAAGGTGTGATAAATGTAGGGGTGTACTTACTTTTTCCATGTGACTGATCTGTTTTTTGTTAATTTAAATTGTGAAAATTACTACAAAATGTCAATTTTATGTCATTTGATAGAGTGTATCAACTTTATCAATAGGCACTGTTTCAAAGAGGATCAAATGTTTGCTTGTCCAAATATGTCAAAAAAGCCAACAATTTCCATGGGGTGTATTTTTTCACATGACTACATGAGGTTCTTCTCAATAGATGCCTTCTTGACGTCTTAATCCATAACAAGGACATCTTATTTGGCCTTACCATTTATACCCTTTGTACCACAGGGGCGAAGGCAGGGGACACCTGCCTTCGATGGGGTGCCAACCCATCGAACACGCACTCACAATTTGGAAATTCCAAATCCAATTTACAGCACATGTCTTTGGGGAGGAAACCAGAGTTGAGAGGCAAACGCACTAACCACTAAGCCACTGTGCCCACCAGGATGAGAAGTGAGTAAGGAAAGAAAACGAGAAGGTGCAGATAAAGAACTGAGAAGACCTCCACCCCTGTTCAGGAGTAGTTTGTTCCATCTTAAGATAGATGCATAGGTACAGTATATAGATACTTGCATTCTCTCCCTCTGTACAGGAATGCTTTGTTCCACTTTCAGACAGATTACTTAATGACATCGTAAAAAAAGTTGTAGTGACATCAGAAAAACAGGTTTAAACAGTGCTGAATGTCCTGCCATTCAACTGATGAAGAACCTCAGATGAGCAGAAAAACATCTTCAGCATTATAATACAAGTCCAGTCACCTGGACACACTAATACACTAATAGTCACATTAAGTTTTCTGTTACCCTCGTATCTCTACTAACAAGCTAATAACAAGCTAATGAAAGCTATTAAGTCTTGTTTTCAAGGAAATTACAGTTGGGTCTGACAGTCTGAGTTACACTAATGAGAGATGTTTACTTCCTAAGCTATAAAACGTTCTTCGTAGGTGATCTTCATTATACAGAAATGATTGTAGATTTTTCAAAGGTTACTGGCATCAGCACATGCCTGAGCACGTACTCAAGTGGTAACACACAATGTTAAGACTTTCGAATACTTCATGTGGAGATGACGTCTGTGAAGATTGCAGAAAGACCTTTGGAAAACAAGCTCACATACTCCTCAAAGTCATCCATCTTCGAATGAATCAGCTTGGGCATGGCTTGTTTGTAACAACCTGTCACAGATTTTGTTGCGTAGCATGTGCACATGTAGATTTAGCCCAGCTACCATGTGTATGACACGTCCATTTGCTCTGCAATTACGTCATATTGTTTGTGGAAGCCAGCCACGGCGTCTCCGTACGAAGTATGCCTTTAATAGGAACACGCAGTGCTGGTTATTAATAAAGTGTGATATGCACTCAGACTTTTGGACCCTGCTGTGTTTTGTTATATAATGCTGTTATATAAATATATAAGACAAGACGTGTATATATATATATATATATATATATATATATATATATATATATATATATATATATATATATATATATATATATATACACACATTTTCAGCATTATTATTATAATTCCCTAAGGACCTTGTGATGCACTGCAGTTGTTCTTGTTTCTAACCTTTCCACATATATAATTATATCTTTGTATATATTATATATGTATTTATTTTTGTGTGTATGTGTGTTTGTACCTTGTGGCATTTATATATGTGTATACACAGATATATATGTTATTGATATATTTATGTACTAATGTATATAAATGTGCACTTTGTGTTTGTAAGTGCAGGTGTGTGAAAGAGAGAGACAGAGAGAGAGAGAGAGAAGCCAGCTTTGAAAAAAAAAAAATACATATATATAAACAGTACATAAAATAGGTGTAAAACCTGAAGTTCAATTGAATTCAGCGTTACTGTCCCCGGCAACACTACGGGAGTGTATCACGGTGGCGCATTTGTAACGGTGCTCTCTGTGTTGAAGGTTCTCGGGGTTCAGATTCCTCCGGAGGGCCACAGGGGGGCAGCACTGAGGAAATCTGGGTCCTGCGCAAACCTGCAGCAGGTAACAGCAGGGCCTTCATACTCGCTCCTCTTCCTCCTCTCCTTCTAATCCTCCGCTTGCTCATCCCTCGCTCGCCCTGCTTGACCTCAGATGCTCCTCGGTGTTCCTGGAGCCTTCCCATCCATCACGCACTAGGCATGTGCCGATAATCGGTTTTCTTCGATGTACTACGATATCCAGCACGGACGACATTGTTAACAAGGTTTGCTGTGTCAATATACCGTCAATAGCTAGTGTGTTTTATTACCAAGGTTGCCCTGCTCTGTCTGTATAGTTCAAGTTCAAGTTCAAATGTGCTTTATTGGTATGATACGCAATGTTACATCTGAGAATGTAATATCGGTACATGCCTACTGCACACACAGATGTGTAGAAGAAAGTCAGAAAGGGTTTTCAGGTATGAGAGAGCATGGACTTGCTGCGTTTCTGAAGGTTTTCACTCATCCAGGGCATGTTCATTGTAGGCGTATGCCAACTCATTTGTATTTAAGATTTTATTCTGACTATGGCGCAGGAGTATCGCTGACATTTCAACAGCTGGTATCTAAATACAAACTGAATTTATTAGGTTTATGTCGGTTTCGTTACTGTATGTAACTATCCAACAGCTTGATCAAAGCCTGACATTCACTGTGCGAGAATAGCACACTTACCTAGCATGGATTTAGACATCTTCAGGCAGACTGACTTTTTTTAGAGAGTAAATAAGTAGGCACGATTAAATTATAAATAAAAGCATTTCTGCATCACTTTGATGGAATATGCCCCAGCAACATTTGATGGGTTTTTCCAGACCACCAGACATTTACACTGGGACAAGATATTGAGTCTCCAAGATGACTAACAGATGTATTTTGTTCAACAAGGGTGGTGCTATATGGCAAATTTCAGTCTACAGTATATGGTGAGACGAAATCTAGCATCATATAGGTAGACTTTCAGTCAGACCACAGACACATGGTATTTGCACAGATTTGCACGACAGTAATACAGTGGATTTGGAAAGTATTCAGATCCCTTCACTTTTTGCACACTTTATTGTATTAAAAAAATTGTATCAAAAATCCAGCCATGAAATCCAAGGAACTCTGTGTACACCTCAGCAATCAAATTCTGTCGAGACATAGATCTGGGCAAGGGTATAAAACCATTTCTACAACTTTGAATGTTACCAGAAGCACACTGGGAACCACTAGCAATTGTCTTAGATCTGCTGTCCGACTGAACATAACCGTGTAAAAGAGCCTTGGTCAGGGAGGTGACCAAGAACCCATTGGCCAGTCTAAAGTTTCAGAAGTCTTTCAAAGATATGGGAAAACCTGCTGGAAGGACAACCATCTGAGAATTCCCCTCCCTATGGTGAAGCATGGTGTTGGCAGTATTATGCTGTGGGGGTGCTTCTCAGTGCAGGGACAGGGAGACTGGTCAGAATCGAGGGAAGGAATGCAGCCAAATACAGAGAGGCCCTTGTAGAAAACCTTCTCCAGAGTGCACACAACACCTGTGGCAAAGCTACACCTTTCAGCATAACCACGACCCGAAGTATACAGCCAAGACAACACTGGAGTGGCTTTGGGACAAGTCTTTGAATGTTCTTGAGTGGCCCAGCCAAAGCCCATATCCCCTCAGAACATCTGTGGAGATACCTGAAGATGGCAGTTCACAGGTGCTCCCCATCCAACCTGATTGAGCTTGAGAGGATCTACCAGGAAGAATGAGAGAAACTGTCCAAATCCAGGTGTGCAAAGATTGTAGGGACTGACCCAAAAAAACTCGAAGCTGTAATTGCTGCCAATGGTGCTTCTACAAAGTACTGATTAAAGGGTGTTAATACTTATCTAAATGAAAGATTTCAGTTTTTGATTTTTAATAAATTTGCAAAAATAAAATAAAATTGTTTTTGCTTTGCCGTTATGGGTTACTGTGTGTAGATTAATGGCCAAAATGCTTTTTTTTTTATTCATGTTAAATTAAATCTACAACAATAAAGTGTGCAAAAATAGAAAGGGTCTGAATACTTTCCTAAGCGACTGTATTTTTACATCATCCATCATCAAATCATCCACCATCGACATTAACAGAAAACACTACACTGGCTTGGAGTGCTGATTTTCTCTATTTCTGCTGAGCCAGAATGAAAGCAATGATATAAATCAGGACATCATACTGATCATTTTTCCTTTTCTGGTTAGGTGTCCCATTACTCAGATTGAACAGGAGTGTTACCATAATAGATGTTTATAGTAAACTATTAGGACGGATTTTGTCAGGTGGTTGCTCTCATCTAAATCGGACAGAATATCCCTGGAGTCCCACCAGGGATAGGTTTTTAAAATATTTATTTATTTCTTTACTTATTTATTTATTTATTTTAATTTCACACACAGGTATGTGCGTAAGGTTCATTCAGATAGCTGGCTCTCAGTGTGTGTGTGTGTGTGTGTGTGTGTGTGTGTGTGTGTGTGTGTGTGTGTGTGTGTAAGATTAATCTCATGAAATCTTTTTTCATTTCCACAGTTTATCACCACCTTGCATCTGCCTTATCGTGCATGTGTGTGTCTGAGTGTCTGTACTCACGTTGTACCAGCAGTGCATCGACCGTCTGTTCGTTCTAGTGTTTTCAACACCAGTCTGTACTCAGTGTGTGTGTGTGTGTGTGTGTGTGTGTGTGTGTGTGTGTGTGTATGTGTGTTTCTGTTTGTGCCAGGTGGGGACCGCAGCAGTGTGAGCAGTTCGAGCAGCGCTCGCTCGTCAGGCAGCGGTCAGAGCAACACACACATCCTTCATGCTCAGGCAGAGGGAGTAAAGGTGAGACAGACAGGCAGGTGGATGGAGAAATCTGCACCTATTGTAAGACCTTTTCTAAAACTGTATATATGCAGTGGTTTGCCTCAGTGTCACAGAATCCCTATCGGCTGCCAAACTATCCAGTTAGTGTTGATGACTAAATAAATAATTTTAATGCTGTGATATTGATGAGTAAAATTGCTCTCTGTGTGTGTTTGTGTGTGTGTTTGTGTGTGTGTTCTTGCTGCAGCTTCTTGCCACAGTTCTCTCTCAGTCAGCGAAGGCTAAAGAGCATCTGTTGGAACAGTCCAGATCTGTGGATTCATCCATAACTACTAATAAAGGTTAATAGACCTATAGATCAATAGATAGATGGATAGACAGACAGGTAGATGTGTAGATAGGCAGACAGACCTAGAAACAGAGAGACAGGCATTTTTTTGAACATGCATATGTTTGAATAGGTGACACACAGGGAAACAGACAGATGTATAGATAGGCAGACAGTGAGACTGATGTATACAGCCGTGGCCAAAAGTTTTGAGAATGACACAAATATGAATTTTTACAAAGTCTGCTGCCTCAGTTTTTATGATGGCAATTTGCATATACTCCAGAATGTTATGAAGAGTGATCAGATGAATTGCGATTAATTTCAAAGTCCCTCTTTGCCATGAAAATGAACTTAATCCCAAAAAAACATGTCCACTGCATTTCAGCCCTTCCACAAAAGGATCAGCTGACATCATGTCAGTGATTCTCTCGTTAACACAGGTGAGAGTGTTAATGAGGACAAGGCTGGAGATCACTCTGTCATGCTGATTGAGTTAGAATAACAGACTGAAAGCTTTAAAAGGAGGGTGGTGCTTGAAATTATTGTTCTTCCTCTGTTAACTATGGTTACCTGCAAGGAAACACATGCAGCCATCATTGCTTTGCACAAAAAGGGATTCACAGGCAAGGATATTGCTGCTAGTAAGATTGCACCTAAATCAACCATTTATCGGATCATCAAGACCTTCAAGGAGAGAGGTTCAACTGTTGTGAAGAAGGCTTCAGGGCGCCCAAGAAAGTCCAGCAAGCGCCAGGACCGTCTCCTAAAGTTGATTCAGCTGCAGGATCGGGGCACCACCAGTGCAGAGCTTGCTCAGGAATGGCAGCAGGCAGGTGTGAGTGCATCTGCACGCACAGTAAGGTGAAGACTTTTGGAGGATGGCCTGGTGTCAAGAAGGGCAGCAAAGAAGCCACTTCTCTCCAGGAAAAACATCAGGGACAGACTGCTATTCTGCAAAAAGTACAGGGATTGGACTGCTGAGGACTGGGGTAATGTCATTTTCTCTGATGAATCCCCTTTCCGATTGTTTGGGGCATCTGGAAAAAAGCTTGTCCGGAGAAGAAAAGGTGAGCGCTACCATCAGTCCTGTGTCATGCCAACAGTAAAGCATCCTGAGACCACTCATGTGTGGGGTTGCTTCTCAGCCAAGGGAGTGGGCTCACTCACAATTTTGCCTAAGAACACAGCCATGAATAAAGAATGGTACAAAAACATCCTCAGAGAGCAACTTCTCCCAACCATCCAAGAACAGTTTGGTGATGAACAATGCCTTTTCCAGCATGATGGGGCACCTTGCCACAAGGCAAAAGTGATAACGAAGTGGCTCAGGGAACAAAACATCGACATTTTGGGTCCATGGCCAGGAAACTCCCCAGACCTTAATCCCATTGAGAATTTGTGGTCAATCCTCAAGAGGCGGGTGGACAAACAAAAACCCACAAACTCTGACAAACTCCAAGCATTGATTATGCAAGAATGGGCTGCCATCAGTCAGGATGTGGCCCAGAAGTTGATTGACAGCATGCCAGGGCGAATTGCAGAGGTCTTGAAAAAGAAGGGTCAACACTGCAAATATTGACTCTTTGCATAAACTTCATGTAATTGTCAATAAAAGCCATTGACACTTATGAAATGCTTGTGATTATACTTCAGTAACAGTAACATCTGACAAAAAGATCTAAAAACACTGAAGCAGTAGACTTTGTGAAAATTAATATTTGTGTCATTCTCAAAACTTTTGGCCACGGCTGTAGATAGACAGGTGTATAGAAAGGTAGACAGACAGACGTATAGATAGAAGGATGTATAGGTAGACAGACAGACATATGTACAGATAGATGTATAGATAGGCAGATAGACAGATGTATAAATAGGCAGACAGAGAGATGTATAGATAAATATATACAGTGCCCTCCACTAATATTGGCACCCTTGGTAAATATGAGCAAAGAAGGCTGTGAAAATTGTTTTTATTGTTTAAACTTTTGATCATTTGTTTAAAAAATCACAAAAATACTCTGCTCTCATGGATATCAAACAATTGCAACAAAAACAACAACACAGGTTTATCAAAAAAATATATCTCTGTTAAATATAGGTGTGCAACAATTATTGGCACCCTTATGAATTCATATGAGAAAAATATATTTGAAGTATATTCCCATTGATATTTTACATTTTTTTTAGTACACCTGGGTGACTCAGAACAGGAAATTGTTCAACCATGACTTCCTGTTTCACAGGGGTATAAATATGAGATAACACATAGGCCAAATTCCCTTAGTCATTCATAACAATGGGTAAGACCAAGGAATATAGCTGTGATGTGCAGCAAAAGGTTGTTGAGCTTCACAAAATAGGAAGTGGCTATAAGAAAATAGCAGAAGCATTGAAAATGCCCATTTCTACCACCAGGGCAATAATTAAGAAGTTCCAGTCAAATGGAAATGTTATGAATCAACCTGGAATTGGACGTGAGTCTATATTGTCTCAACACACTGTGAAGTTCGAGTGGCCAAAAAATCTCCAAGGATCACAGCTGGAGAATTGCAGAAGTTAGTTGCGTCTTGGGGTCAGAAAGTCTCCAAAACTACAATCTGAAGTCACCTACATCACCACAAGTTGTTTGGAAGGGTTTCAAGAAAAAAAGCCTCTACTCTCATCCAAAAACAAACTCAAGCGTCTTCAGTTTGCCAGACACTACTGGAACTTCAAATGGGATCGGGTTCTATGGTCAGATGAAACCAAAACAGAGCTTTTTGGCAATAAACACCAGAGGTGGTTTTGGTGCACACAGAGAGGTAGCCATATGGAAAAGTACCTCATGCCCACGGTTAAATATGGTGGTGGCTCTTTAATGTTTTGGGGCTGTTTTTCTGCCAGAGGACCTGGACATTTTGTTAGGATACATGGCATCATGGACTCTATCAAATATCAACAGATATTAAATGAAAACCTGACTGCCTCTGCCAGAAAGCTTAAAATGGGCCGTGGTTGGATCTTCCAGCAGGACAGTGATCCAAAACATACATCAAAATCAACACAAAAATGGTTTACTGACCACAAAATCAAGGTCCTGCCATGGCCATCCCAGTCCCCTGACTTGAAACCCATAGAAAACCTGTGGGGTGAACTGAAGAGGAGAGTCCACCAGCGTGGACCACGAAATTTGAAGGATCTGGAGAGATTCTGTATGGAGGAATGGTCTCAGATCTCTTGCCCTGTATTCTCCAACCTCATCAGGCATTATAGGAGAAGACTCAGAGCTGGTAGCACAAAGTATTGACTAAAAGGGTGCCAATAATTGTTGCACACCTATATTTAACAAAGATATATAATTTTTGATAGTAGAGATAGATAGATGTACAGACCTACAATCGTATAGATTTACAGATAGGCAGGCAGACAGAGAGATGTATAGATAGATAAATAGATAGGCAAACAGACAGGTCAGGGTGCAAATAAATTTTTATATATATTTTATATATAAATATTAAATAAAGTTTTACATAATAACCCGACTGAATGCTGAATCAGAATAAGAGGCTGTGTTTCTACCTGGTGCTTAATGCTTCACTTGGTTTATGTAAAACATAGCTGCCTCACTGAAAAAACACACAGTGTCACATACCATTATGGCAGTTCAGGTTTTGTTCTGGTGCAGTTGTACATGGATAATCCGTGTCTCCTGATCCTGATCCTGTGTCTGGTGTGTCTCCAGCTCCCACCTCCCGCAGTCAGAGTGTGTCGAGCTGTCCTGTCCATGAGCCGCAGTACACAGAGAGGAAAGGAGATGAGGGGAAGGTGAGAACACACACATACACACACACACACACACACACACACACACACACACACACACACACAGTTCTCTGCTTCTTCACTTCTTTCTCTTTCCTATTTCTCTTATACTCCTTTCTTCTCCTCTTCTACACTTTCTTTTTTTGTTCTCTCTCCTCTCACCTATCTCACTGATCTCTTTGTTCTTATTTCCACTTTCCTTCCCTCTCCTTTGCTCAACTTTATTATTTTTTTTCTCTTTTCCTCTGCTCACTTCATGTCCTTCTCCTCCTTCACCAGTATGCTGTCATGCTCTTCCATCATTTTCCCCATCCTTGTTTTTATTTGCTGCATTAGGAAACCCATTCCAGAGTTGTTGTTTTTTTTAATTTACAGCGATCTTTATTTACTTATTCATTTTATTATTTGTTGTTGTTGTTGTTTTTCAGGAGGTACCCTGGTATACAGAGTAGTTACAATATATAATTAATTTTATTTATTCATTCATTTTTTGTGTCTGAGGGAAAACACACGTCCAGCAAATTTCACTCCTGATTATAGGACATTACGACTAACATTTATGTCCACTCCTTTGAATAGACATACTACTTAGCGTAAATTACTGCTTTTAATTATGTAATAAAACAGATAAAATCATCTGTTGCTGTTAATAGCTATTAAGATTTTACGTTGCTACACAATATTCTAATGTATATTTAAAGGCAGTATTTTATGTTAAGGAGTATGTTGAGCCAAAAATGTGAAAAGAAAGGCTAGCAGTAATGTCCATGATCAGGTTTGTGATTAAACTTAAATAAGAACGACACAAGGCCGATGGAGTGAAAAGCTTAAATAGGTCCGTTTATCTGAACTCTGCAGAACGCTGGCTCCTGTTGTCGGCTCAGACAGTCTGACACTAACAAGGCCCTCAGCAGTGGACTCAGACTCTCAGAGCCGATACAGCCAGCGTATAGGCGTATCCCATAATTCCCAGGGGCGAGTGGGACTGAGACAGTGACCCACTGCCTCATATCTTCTCTCCTAGACTTCAGAGGCCGTTATTGAATGGTTGAGCGAATTTCAGCTGCAACTCTACGCACCATACTTCATCAGCGCTGGCTATGACATTTACACCATTAGCAGAATGACCCCAGAGGTAAGAGTAAAAATAAATAAATAAATAAATAAAGTTTAGAAAAAGAGATCAAATCATAGTAATCTCTACACAGAATGAAGCTAGAGACACGTAATAATTTAATAATCATCTAGGGATGAAATGATCTAATAATAATAATAATAATAATAATAATAATAATAATAATAATAGTAATAATAATTCTTGCAGAATGACCCCAGAGGTAAAAGTAAAAATTAATTCAATAATTTATCCATTAAAAATGATACATTAATCATTTTAATACAGAAATTAATACAATTCATGCATAAACAGATTGACCATTGAGAAAAAAGTCAATATAAAATATATATTTTAAATAATAATCTAAAATAATATGTAATAATTAATTAGCAGAGATAAGGTTAAGAAATACAGTAAATGAAAAAATAAAAGTCAAAATGGATTCACATCATTGGCAGAATGACAACATGCGTTAGATAAATAAAATGTATATCAAAAATTACAATTTATTCACATCATTTGACCCTTGAGTCAGCCTGTGATTTCAATGAATAAAATAGAATTTTTAAAAAATCAAAAACTTTACATTTTAAAATGACTTCTAAAAATCATCCAACTTTGTGTATACAGAAAGCAAATTATTAGATTATGTAGAAATAAAGCTGTAGACACATACAGGCTATTTCATGCTAATTCATTAACGGAAGAAGGAAACGTGGCTAATTAGTGCAGAGGACTAAATAACAACATTTAAGTGATGATAATATTTAAAGGGTACGTCACTTATTTATGCTCGCTCATTTATCTCACGTATTGCTGAAATTCTGTTGCTTTTCTCATTACATCAACTTCTGTCATTTCAAAAAGCAGTGCCTTGCATAAGTATTCACACCCCTTGGAGTTTTCCATATTTTGTATTGTACACACTCACTTTCAGTAACCACTTTATCCTGGTAAGGGTCATGGTGGATCAGAAGCCTATGCCAGGACCATTGGGCTTGAGGTGGGACTACACTCTCGATGGGACACCAGTCCATAGCAGGGCACCATGAACACACACATTCACACACTGATTCACACCTAGGGGCAATTTATCTTAGCCAGTCCACCTACTGGCATGTTTTATGGGAGGTGAGAAGAAAACGGAGAAGACAGAGGAAACCCACGTGGATATGGGAAGAACATGCACACAAACTCCTCACAGACAGTCACTCAGCATCGAGCCTGGTACCCTGGAGCTGTGCGGCAGCAGCACTACCTGTTTTTGGTCCAAATTTATATAGTTATAACAAATATCTTGATTGCGTAAGTATTCACCCCTTCAGCCTATGCATAACCAATCTTTGGCAACAATTACATCTGTGAATTCTTCTTGGCAAAATGATTCTGTTGACAGGGGCAGTATAAGACTGTGTAACTTTGTTTTGCTGGATGGAGAACCTTGTCCTGTCCTGTTTTCCTTTCTTCTGTATTTGCCATTCATTCAATCCTGACCAGTTTTTCAGTTCCTGCCAATGAGAAGCATTTCTACAGCATAATGCTACCACCACCATGCTTCTCAGTGTTGGTCTCATCAGACCAGAGGACCTTTTCCACATGCTTGTTGTATTTCCCACATGCCTTTTGACAAACTCCAAACAGGATTAGATTTTTTTTTCAGTAATTCTTGCCACTTTTCCATCTTTGAGAAGTTTTAGGGTTATAATTGGCCTCCTTAGACAGTTTCTCATACCTAAGCTGTGGATTTCTCTATCTAATTAAAGGCCGTCTTGGTTGCCTCTCTGACTGTGATCTTATTACTCAGATGGTGGACAGCCTCCTCTAAGTAAATCCAGAGTTGTGCCATAGTATTTTTAAATAATGGATTAATGGTGTTCCAGGAAATGTTCGGAGTTTTGTTATTTCTTTTTTTAATAACCCACTCAGATTGTTGCTTCTGCGGAACTTTAAGCTGAACTTGGTCTTCATGATGCTATTGGTTAGATGTTCTCTACCAAACTCTGGGGTCATTGCACCCAGTTAGATTTCATTTAACTAATGTTTATTTAGCATTTTGGGAAGGAGTCTTCAGTGCGAGCACTTTGTAACAGCAGTAAAGCTGTAACTTTAAGTTTTCTGCAACGGGAAAGTCTTCAGAATGCCAGGCTTTGCGGTTTCTTGGTAAAATGATATGCGTCGAGTGGGAGAAAAATAAGAGAGGCTAGTGAGGGAATGACTGTTTATAGCTGTTATAACATAAGTAATAACCGGAAATAACTTATTTAGGACGTTCCGCAACATGAAGTGTAACTATAAATGGATAAACAAAAAAAAACATGTCAGTCCTTAATCAATAATAATTGTAATTGTTGGCAAATTGCTGAAGCATAAGGGGAATAAAACACAACAGAGGTGCCGTTATAGGACAATTGTCACATCACCCCGTCACTGAAACTTTTCCTATCACAGTCTGCTCCATTGTGTTTTATTCCTTGTTATTGTAACAACTATTTTTTTTACACATCAGTGAAAATAAAATCCCAATTAATCCACATTCATTTTCTAAAACGTGGAAAGGTTTAAAGGAGGTGAATACTTATGTAAGGCACTGTATATTTCATTCTGACTGTAACACAAGTATGTTTCTAATTAGGCATGTGCCAATAGCCATCAATACAATATACAATAATATAGAACATACCTGTCATTAAAGTAGACAGTTTGAAATATTGCCACTCCATCTGTGTTCCCCTACGAATATGCTTTCCCATTTCAAAGACAGAGTAAGAACAAATGTCCTAAAGTGGGTATAGCATATGTCTCCACTATGCTCCTACGATCCTAACACCATTTTGAATATTTCACGTATTTTACAATATAGTATTTTTAACACAGAATGGGGACAATAAGACCATGAAGCATTTATGTATTGTGGTATACCTTTTGAATCTGGTTCCTTATTCCGTCTCACATCTCACAGCCATTGTTTGTCTTTGGCTCGCTCATTAGGGATCTAGATTTCCAGAAGTATTAATTGTGCTATACAAATAAAATTGAATTGAATTGTATATGAAAATGTCATATTGGCCTTCTGTTGACACTTGGCAGTGTCCTCAGACTGTTGGACCTGACTGTAATAAACTCTCACGTGTGATGGGTGTGTGTGGATGATTTATGATTTTGTTCTCAGGATTTGACAGCGATTGGTGTGACTAAACCGGGTCACCGCAAGAAAATGCTCTCAGAGATCAATAAGCTCAGTGTCACAGAGTGGACACTTGACCAAAAACCCGTGAGTGCTACTGAGTGCTACTTCTGATCATCAGACAAAATATCGTTAGACCAATATCATTAGACAGTATTTAGGCCTTAGGATTTTTTTCAACATGGCCTTGATGACAGGAGAACATTTTCAAAAGTATCGCATTTACTGCATATAAGCAGTAGGGAACATTACAGGAGGGCTAATGAGATGTGTGTGTGTGTTGACTAATTCTCAGGCTAATCTCTGCGAGTGGTTAAACATGATTGGACTGAGTCAGTATCAACAGATTTTGGTTCAAAACGGCTATGAAAACATCGACTTCATCACAGACATCACGTGGGAGGATCTGCAGGAAATCGGCATTACCAAACTCGGTAACATAGAAATATACATTAAAACAGTTGTTTGTATAGTTTTTATGTTATAGTATACATATTTGAATGTAATCTGTAAAAACAACAAAACTATTTTCAAATTTTGCCAATTTTTATTGCTTAATTTTTCTAGGCCATCAGAAGAAGCTCATGCTTGCTGTAAAGAAGCTAGCTGAAATCCAGAAAGGCTCAGAAAAGCGAAACATGACTCGTAAAAAAACTCAGGAGTCGACAACCATTGAGTGCCCTCCCCTTGAGTGCACTTCTCCCAAACCGAGCACCTTCCAGGAGAACGAGCCGAACATTGAGATTCCGGATGGATCTGAAAAGGAGGCACGTACAGTTCGCCAGAACAGTGGGGGTGGACAGAGGGGAAGCGTTTCATCTGTGCACCAAAAACCTCGCCAGTGTTACCCTCAAGGGCCACCGTATACACCGCCACAGACTCCAACCAAAACAAAACCTCCTTCATCACCAAAAAATGGAGCTCAGATGATGGACAAACCCATTTCGTCTCCCACACACAGGGCGTATCAGGAAGCAGGAAGGAAGGAGGAAGTGCAAATGGACGTGACATCACATTCTGCACCACCCATATCTGTGCCTCAAATTCTCCTGCCACCAGAGGGCAACGAATCTGGTAAACAGGAACAAGAAATGAAAAAGCGTGCTCACAGCCTAAATCGCTACGATGGCGAGCAGGAGCGCAATGAGGCTGACATGGCGAATGCGAACACTACTGTGCAGCGCCGCGTCAGCCGGAGCAACTCGGTACGCAACCAGAGCGACAAAAATAATGACAAAAATGTCAAAAACGAGAAAAATGTGAACCGGGGCAGCCAATCCTTTGCTCTGAGGCAGAAGAAGAAAGGCCCTCCTCCTCCACCGCCGAAACGCTCTAGCTCAGCCATCTCAAGTTCCAGCACCAACCTAAATGACATGCCCAAAGACTCGGGTACTGGAAACCTTCTGGACATCAACTACAACCCACAGAGACGAGCCAGCGCTGTGGAAACGGGTGTCACTGTGGAGACAGGGGGCGGTGGTGCCGTGGAGACAGGCAGTGCGGGCAGCGTCAAGAGTATCGCCGCCATGTTGGAGATGTCGTCTATCGGAGGAGGAGCAAAAGGACTTGCCATGCAGAGATCTACAGCACATTATCTACAGGTAGGAAATTGTTTGCTCATTCCATTTCCCCATTTCTCTCCTTCCTGCTTTCCTGCACTTTTTCTAGTGTCCTTTACATTCCTCGGGTCTACAACAGGTCCAACCAAGAACCACCCATCTTTCATCATTTCAAACACTAAACCAATGCTTTTGTCAAAAAAATCTACCAACAACCATGCATTCCAGGCACCCCCAATTAGGAAGTAAGCAAAAATTAATGCATAAAAATGAATAACACATTCAATGAGCTGAAGCAAAGTTATAGTTTAACCCCTTTTTTTTAATAATATATATTTAGGGGTACCAGAAACAAATTTATAATTCTGTTTCAGCTTTCAGTTTATATAGATTTCATGTAGAAATTTATTTGCTCAATTTCACAACTTATTTCAGTGTATTTTTTATATTGAGATCATGGATGCACCTTTCCAAGTTTCACTTTGAAATTCAGATTCAGATCATTCAAGGCTCATTTTGATATATTGGCAAAGTTGTATAAAACACTAGGAAACAGCACCTTCATGAACAGCTGTGTCACAATTTTATTTAAACATGATATATAGTAGTTTGTTGGTAAGCAAATTCCTTTAGGTAAAGTTGATATTACTCCCAATTTGTAGTGCCCTACTGCAATTTAAACTATTATCTTGTCTTTTCAGGTGTCTCAGTCAGGAGGTAGGCAATATGATGCAATTGGTTTAGATGGAGAAGTTGTGAATCGCCGCAGGACCATCAGTGGCCCAGTAACAGACCTTGTAGCAGCCGCTAAGAAAAAATCGCAACAATCCGAGCAAATACCAGTCAAAACTACAGCACAGAATGAAATTCAGGCCAAACCACTGGCTGAGAACCCACCTTTTGCTGAGGACAGAAACCTGACTGTCAAAACAAAGCCGAAGCAAAGTGAGGACGGCAGGGGTGCCATCCAACTTCCACCAAGGGAGGATTCTTCAAACACTGATGGCTCTAAAAAGAGGACCTGGAGCTCCAAGCCACCTCAGGATGAAGCCAGATTTTACCTCACAGAGTCGAACACTGTCAAACGGAGGCCCAAGATCAGAGAGAAGGAATCTGAGGATGAGACAGTTTATCAGAATGGAACCGGCACTATTAAGAGACGTCCGGTTTCTGATGTTACTGTCTCTGAACAGCCCAGATCGGTCGAGAAGCCAGTGGAGAACGCACCTCGGAGAGAGAAATCAGACCTGGATGGACAAACTGCACCTGGTAAAACAGCTAAGCCTCCAGTGTCTCCTAAACCCGTCCTCCATAATGTGAAGAGACAGGAAACTCCAGCTGCAGTGACCAATAAAGGCGCCTTTCCTGGAGCTCCTGGCAGCCCAGGTACTACACAGTGTGGCCCTTTCTCTTGCCCTGTCTTTACCCAATTATGTGAGTATTCCTCTTAAAAAAAAAACAGCTCCAAGCATTTTTTTTATTTTGTGTCGGATCAGAAGTTTTGGTTTGCTTTCTTCTCATCTTTGTTCTTATTGCGTGAAGCATGCTAATTTATCCACCTTGGGTTTTTTTTTTTTTTTTTTAAATTTAGTGTAAACATATTTATACTTATTGAATACTACCCAGATAACACACAGCCCTCTAGCCAACAATTCACTTTAATCTCAATAACACAACATCAAACTCAAAGATTTTTTGTCTACCATGCAAAGTAAAGACAGCAGTCTTGTGGAGAGAAATGCTTTAATCCATCTGTATTCATGACCTTATTCTTTTGGTCACAACCAACAGCTTGTGACCATGAGTGAGGATAGGGACATAGATTGAACAGAAAACAAGAAGTTTTGTCCAAAGAACTAAGCTCCACCAGCAAAGACCATTACAGCGACTGTAAGATTGCAGCAGCTGACCCAGTCCTTTTGTCAAACTTATGCTCATTTTTTCTGCCACTTGTGAATAAGCTCCCCATGGCTTCTGACATGAAGGTGCTGATTTTCACACCATTCACTTTCCACTCAGCAGTAAAACACTTGTGTGTGTGTCCGAGGTCCAGTTTTGACGGTACCAAGAGAACATTACCTGCAAATAACAAGGATGTTACCTTTAGCCTCCTATATTGGACACATCTCCAACCTTTTCCGCAACGTGATATCCTGTCCATGAAAACCACAGTAGTAGAGGCAAACAAACTTTTGACGGAGTCTGACACTCTCCTTAAACTGTTTTGATGCAGACACAACTCCAGAGACAGGTCCACCATCCTATTTTGCTTGCCCAAAGGCACTGCCCCAGAATTCCATGCAACATTAAACAGGCATGTTAAGCACACAACCCCAACCTGTTCAGTGCCTGCAACATCTCCAGCTGAATCTTATCCAACACTGAAGCCTTGCCTTTATTAAGGTTTCTGACTGCCACAATACATTCACCCTTTATACATGGACTCCAAAACATTGATTTCTGGAACTGCCTCCTCAAGGGAATGCAGTGGGTTAAGGAATTCCTCAGAGTGCTCCTACCATTGCTCAACAATATCTGAAGTAGATACTACAGTCAGTACTTGCTCAGCAGAGCTTGTACAGTGTCTCATCTCCCTCCCCTGAGGCCCTGAATGGTATGCAAGAACATAATCAAGGCTAACCAATAGTATTTTTTACTATGGCCTGTCCAAACTCCTCCTAGCTTTTGCTTCTGCAGCTGTTTTGCTGCAGCCCTTCTAATTCTGTTATACCTCTCAATTTAAACAACCAAGCCCTCTGTGAGTTTTGTTTGGAAGGCCTCCTTCTTCAGTCTCATGGCTTCCCTCAGCACTAGTGTTCACCAGTGCAGCCTAGGTTTACCGCCATGACAGGCACTAAATACAGGTTCTTGCAGCTACGTTTGATGACATTGTCCATTCAGACTCAATGTCCCTGACCTCATTCAGTACAAGGGGGAAGTCATTCAGAGGGTCTCCCAAGCAACTCAAGAGGCTCTTCTTTACCAAGTAAATCTGGCAGATGCACTGTATGACAAATCCAACTCACCACCAGGTGGTGATCAGTAGACAGTGCTGTGCGTCTCTTTAGCCAAGTATCCAAAACATATGGCCTCAAGTTTGATGATACAATCACAAAATCAATCATTGATCTGGTGCCCAAGGTGCTCTAGTACCAAGTCCACTGAATAACCTTGCATTCAAACATAGTGTTTGTTATTGTCAATCCATGATTGCAACTAAAGAATTATATGTCACCACTCGAGAGGCCATTCTTCCCAGTCACTCCCCTCCTGTATCCCCATTATTCTCCATATGAGCATTGATTTCCCCAAGAGACATTATGGTGTTAGCAGGAAGTACCCACTTGAGTACCTGCTCCACTTTCTCCAAGACATCTGAATACTCCACACTGTTATTTGGTGCATACATACAAACAGACAGAGTTTTCTGTTGAGGTAACCCTCTTGACCACTGGAAAAAACTTGGACTGGTGAATATCCCCACCCCCACCTGAGGCCTATCTCCTGTAAGATTTCCAGAATAGGAGGGAGACCTCTCTCAATCAAGATGTTTGGTCCCCGGAGCCTGCAATGTGTGTGGATGTAAGGTCGACTATATCTATAACTATATCTAGTCCATACCTTACCATTTTACACACTAAATCGGGCTCTTTCCCTGCTAGTGAATTGACAGTCCATGTTCCCAAAGCCAGTTTGCCTCAGACTGTCCATCACAGGCATGCTGCCCTACTGGTATCACACCCGACCCTCACCTTCATCCATTTTGAGGTTAGTCTGATCAGGTTACATAGGCAGTCCGGTCACCAGGTGCTAGGCTACAGACACCATGCTTAGGCCTGGCTTCAGGGGTCTGTCACCGTAACCTTAATCCAGGCAGGATAAACTTTTTTGTACCTTTCCTGGGGGTCTTCAGGATTGCTCTTTGTCTGATGTCTGACCCCCACAGATCTGTTCACCATGGTTGGCCTTACTGGGAGCATTAAGCTCCTCGTAACATAAACTGTATTGCCAACAGTTTGTGGATTCCTGACCATCATACCTCTTAGTTCCAATGAAGAGAAATCTTAGAGCATACAAAGACATTCTAGATAATTCTGTGCTTCCAACTTTGTGGCAACAGTTTGGGGAAGGCCATATGGGTGTGAAGGTCAAGTGTCCACAAACCTTTGGCCATATACACAGATCAGCCATAACATTAAAACCACCTGCCTAATATTGTGTAGGTCCCCCTTGTGCAGCCCAAACAGCTCTGACTTTTTGAGTCATTGCCTCTGCAAGACCTCTGAAGATGTGCTGTGGTATCTGGCACCAAGACGTTAGCAGCAGATCCTTTAAGTCCTGTAAGTTGCGAGGTGGGGCCTCCATGGATCAGACTAGTCTGTGTATCACATCCCACAGATGCTCCATTTGATTGAGATCTGGGGAATTCGGAGGCCAAGCCAAGACCTGGAACTCTTTGTCATGTTCCTCAAACCATTCCTGAGCAATTTTTGCAGTGTGGCAGGCCATATCCTGATTATCCTGCTGAAAGAGGCCACTGCCATTAGGGATTACCACTGCCATGAAGGGGTGCAACAATGTTTAGGTAGGTGGTACATGTCAAAGTAACATCCACATGAATGCCAGGAAACAAGGTTTACCAGCAGAACATTGCCCAGAGCATCATACTTCCTCCGCCGGCTTGCCTTCTTCGATTGTTCCATGGTCCAGTTCTGATGCTCACATGTCCCTTGTAGGCACTTTCGGCAGTGGATGGGCACTCTGACCTGTCTGTGACTATGCAGCCCAATACACAGCAGGCTGCACTGTGTGTTCTGACACCTTTCTATCATAGCCAGCATTAACTTTTTCAGCAATTTGTGCTACAGTAGCTCTTCTGTGGGATTGAACCAGATTGGCTAGCCTTCGCTCCCCCTGTGCATCATTGAGCCTTGGGCAACCATGACCCTGTCCCTGGTTCACCGGTTATCGTTTTTGTACCACTTTTTGTAGTTACTAATCACTGCATATCAAGAACACCCCACAAGACCTGCCATTTTGGAGATGTTCTGACCCAGTCGTCTAGCCATCACAATTTGGCCCTTGTTAAAGTCGCTCAGATCCTTACGCTTGCCCATTTTTCCTGCTTCCAACACATCAACTCTGAGAACTGACTGTTCACTTGCTGCCTAATATATCCCACCCTTGACAGGTGCTATTGTAATGAGATAATCAATGTTATTCAGTTCACCTGTCAGTGGTTTTAATGTTATGCCTGATCGGTGTAGTGTAGCCCTGAGGTTCACTGAAGTTCCCAAGGCCATGACAAACTCTGAATCCAATAAGAGAGATAAGAGTTATGTTATGACTTCTTTAGTTTTAAATATACTCTTTGAGATTGGGTTAATAGCCTGATATAACTGCTGCCACAGTTTCTGAAGTGTCATGATGACAGATACATTAACCAATCATATTGGCCAATACATTTCTATAGACCAGTTGGTCTGTGATGTTTTTGTAGATCTGTAAAAAGAGATCCTAACTGAGTAATTTTCTTCATTTTGTCATTGTTCATTGAATGTGAGCCATCAGCCAGTAGAAAAACAGAGCTTGGCTCTGGCAGTGGGATTAGATGTGTACTTCTAAAGCTGCCTGTGGTCAACTAATCTCCACCATTGGCCAGTTAAAAGATGCATAATATGTTTTTATTTCAGCTACCGTAATGACGTGAATATTACTTTCCAAAAAGTACCTTTTATTCTAGACTGTGTGTAAATGTTTGGAGCTCCAGTAGCCAAATGCCCCCAGTCAAATTCCATTGTTCTTTTTCTAAGCCATTCTGCTTTCTCCATATTGTCTCCACATTTTCACAGTCTTACACGGCTTATGTAGTTGATGTCTTAAATTAGATGCACTAGCTCATTTGTCCTATTATCAGAACCTCATTTTGCTAATTGATCCTCATTGTTTTTGATGTTCTAATTCAGTGCATCCATGTTTCCATCCATTCTTCTCTCCTACAATAAATCTAGTAGCTAAATGTCTTTTTATAGGAACGGTTTAACTAAAAATGAAATACACACAATGTTCCTCTTACCCCAAATCTAGCTGATCAGCTAATACATGACTGGTGTTTGAGATTTGCTGCTTTAGTTTAGCACTGGAATTACAAAGCTAACAAATTAAGCTTGCAGCCTTCAAATTGAGTCTTGATTTGGCTGATTGACTGCATCTGGGGTAAGGAAAACTTTGTGTATTCCTCATTTTGATTAAGCGATTGCTTTAATCTCCTTCTGTGTATGTTTGCTGCAGTTGAAGGGAAGAAAGTCCCTCCTCCGGTTTCTCCGAAACCCACTCCTCCACCCACAGCTCCCAAACCTAATAAAAATATCATTCAGAAAGTTGCCGTGACTTCACTGGTGTCACCTGTCACCAATCAGACCGTCACTATAACAACCGCCACACCACCTGTCACACCCCCTAATGCAGCAAAAACACCAACATCACCAGCTCAAAGTCCACAAACTCCACAGACTCCCATCACTCCACCCATTAAACCACCTCGCTCCTCCATCGGGGGGGTGTCTATGGATGCTGGGGGCGGGTCTCCACAGACGTCAGAAGTCACTGGGGTGACAAGTGTGGATGCGGTGCATCAGAAGATCGAGGAGACAAGCGCATCACTCGCTGCAGCACTGCAGGCTGTGGAGGAGAAAATCAAAGAGGACAGGAATAAAGAGTAAGATGCATTAACACATTAAATCATCCACCAAACTCTGTAGTGTCTGCTTCATTTATGTAGACTTGGAATAAAACATCACATAGTGCGAACACCTCTAAGGTGACGTCAACTAAAGCAACACCACAGTGCTGCTTGCAAGCTAAATCACAGGTTTATATTATGCTGTCATTCTAATATATTACCGTTTCTGTAACACACGGGGTGTATGGAGGACCGTCCATATGAATTAAGTCTAATAATAAACAAATATAAAAGCCTATAGTGTAATCATTGCTATGGATGTTTTGTTGTCGTTGTTTCCCAATTTTCTCTTCAATTTGGTCGTGCTAATTTGCTAACTCTCCTCTATCACATAACAACTACCAAGCAGGTAGGGTGGAGCAAACACATGCTTCCTCTGAGACACATGAAGCCACCTGCCATGCTGTGAAAGCACTAATCGCCCTATTCTATGTACATGAGCTCCAAGACAAAGACGATTGCCTAGTGTAGCTCTGAATGACGGGGAGAGAGTATGCCATCCCTCCTGACCAGAGAGTACTGGCAGTTTTGCTCTCTTGACTCCCAGGCCATGAATGGTTGTGAAATCATCAGGATTTGAACCTGAGATGCCCGACGATATGGCACACGCTTTTCTGTTGTGCCACTTGAGAGCCCCGAGAGACGTTTAGGTGTCTCCAGTGTTTGTGCTTTCTAATAGCGAGAGGTAACGCAGTAACTTTAAGCTTTCTGCCACAGGAAAGTTTAAGTATGGGGGATGTTGCAGATTGTGTGTTTTTTTTTAATCTGGTTATTTTTCTGTCATGATCCATCACTGATTATTTTCCTATAACAGCAGCAGCAGAAGAAGAAGCCTTTATTTGTCACATATGCATTACAAGCACAGTGAAATTCTTTTCTTCACATATCCCAGCTTGTTAGGAGGTTGGGGTCAGAGCGCAAGGTCAGCCATGGTACAGCACCCCTGGAGCAGATACGGGTAAGGGCATTGCTCAAGGGCCCAACAGTGGTAGCTTGGCAGTGCTGGGGCTTGAACCCCCGACCTTCTGATCAGTAACCCAGAGCCTTAACTGTTGAGCCTGCCCATTACACCCAAGTACACCCAAGTACACACCCAAGTGTTTTATTTCTTACATATGGTTCTTGGTTGATTAAGTAACTACATTAGTAAGCTAGTGTTATGCCATTGTTGTTATGGCTGCAATTATAGTTGTCTGTGAGCTCATATTTGCAGATTTACACTGCCCTGTGATGCAGTATGAGAAGATGCGGTTTACTGGCTTCCCGTCTTTACTATAGTAGTAATGTGTGGTAGTAATATCTTCTGATATTGTCAAACATGTGTGTGTGTGTGTGTGTGTGTGTGTGTGTGTGTGTTTGTTTTAGCTTGTCAGCTGAGAACAAGAGCACAGTGAGCATCCTGGACGACATCGGCAGCATGTTCGACGACTTGGCCGATCAGCTGGATGCCATGCTGGAGTGAAGAGCACAATACCAGAAGAGCAACAAGGGCACAAATGAACAACAACCTCCCTACTTAATCACCCTACACTATCCTCTCTTCCTTCTATTCATTTCCTCATTCCAATAATCATCTCTTTCTCTCCATCTGCCTCTGGTGCACAGCCTTTAAGCGGAGGCCGAATCATTTATTCTTTCAAACGATCAGCGAGGGGACGTCGATTTCTGCCTGTCGTGCGTCTCGCCTAGCAACCCACTAATGTATATGAAATAATTATTATGGTATGTGTACATTGTGTAAGCATGAGACAAGTTTTTAATCTCTAAAGAACAAAATCTCACAGTGAGAGACCTGCATCAATCAAGTACAGTAATATATATATGAATATAATTATATATAAAGAAATATATATAAATATTTTATTTTGTTTTTATTCCATGGTAAATGCAGTGTTATGTTCAGAACCTCTATAATGACACAGTTTGCTTAGTGTTGGATGTGTGCTGGTTTACAGTGATCAGAGTTAACATTTTGCTTTGTGTGTTGAGGTTTTTTTTTTTTTTTTTTTTTTTTTTTTGGCTCGTTTTGCTGTGACCTTTGACCTCACCTACAGCAGAATGGATGCCCCAAGGCTGTGTCCCAAATGCTAGTGTTTGATCAGACCATTCCTACTGAAGAGACAACTTTGCACTGTCATGGCCTATTTCAGGGCTAATTAGCGGTTAGCATACATGATTAGTGCTCTTCATATAGATAGAGGACACGGGGACACTAAACAAATGACCTCCAGACCTATGCTATTTCATTACACCCTTATTCTCAGTGTTAAACTTGACCCACATAGTGCTTTATTATACGGTAACACACTGAAATAACCACTAGGAAGAACCGCCTCACTAAGGAGAAGCTGAAAAGGCAGACGTTCTAGTAAGAACACTAACTCCAACGATTGGCACAGTGTCGACATCGGCCCCTCTAGCGCCACCTCATCCTACAGTGTCTCGTTGATTCGTGTGCCTTAACACGACTGGTGACCTCACACACACACACACACACACACCAATCACGTACAATAACCAATCCTCCAGCTCCAGAAGATAATGTACTAAGCATTTCATTATAACTTAAATATTTGATTATTACGTAGTACACATTGTTATATTATTATAGATGTTTTCCAGAAAAACGTTATTATAATGATGTGTGTGCACCATAACGAGGGCTTTTAGGTGTTTTTTTGTTTTGTTTTATAAATAGGAATTTAAATGAATTGTATTGTATTACGTTGTACAGACATGTGCCAGTACTCAGTTATATATATATATATATATATATATATCACGATATTCAACAATATTGTTATTATGGACACTTAACTATCAGTACTACACCTTGGTTAGGCTGCGTAAGCAATGCCAATGTCCTGGTCGAAAGGTTGTCTCACAAAGTCCCTTATTTTGGATAAATGCGAAGCAGCAGAAAGAGCATGCAATAGTAATAAACACTTCACAATAACATTGCGATCTGTGATAACGCTGATTATCGTGATATGGAAACAGAATATCGGCACATGCCTAAAATGTGTAATGTTACTTTTTTAATGTATGTGCCTTGTCCAACTTCCGTTCTTTTTCTTAGTGTGATTGTGTAGAAACTGTACAGAGACAGTTGGTTTTTGGGGGTTTTTTGTTTGTTTGTTTTTTTAGCTTTGTAAATAGCAAATTGCATTGCTTAATTCTTTATTAACATTTTAAAATGCCCATGTTTTTTTATTTTTATTGCCTTTTATTCATCTTTCAGATTCTAAAAAAAATAATGTGCAAAATATTATATATATATATATATATATATATATTGGTTCAAAATGTTTTATTTTCACGTTTGGCAGAGATGTTTATTTAAAAAGAAGACAACGTGAGATTCCCTGCACGGCTCGTCTGTATGTGTGTGTGTGTGTGTGTGTTTGTGTGTGTGTGTGAGTGAGTGAGTGCAGGCTGTATATTGTGTTCATGTTCCTGCTGTTGGTTCGTATTGAGCTGTGTTCATATCGCCATTGGGAAACGTGGTGTGCTTGCAGTGATGCACCAAAAAACCACCTGCTCTAAATAAATGTTCAACACTAATAATAATTCTAAGCTTTTTTTTTTTTTTTTTTTTTTCTGCTGTCAGCAGCATCCAGACTTCCTGGACCACAGGCTGTGTGTGTGTGTGTGTGTGTGTGTGTGTGTATGAAAGATCTGTGCCCCATACACACGTTCACTTTTATTAATTGCTTTGTCCTGATTAGGGCCATGATGGACCTGGAGCCTCTCCTGGGAGCCTGTCCTTTGCTTGGCACCATGTATATATATACACACACACACACACACACACACCTAGTGGCAATTTAGTGTAGCTAATCCACCTACTAGCATGTTTTTGGGAGGAAACCATAGAACCCATGAAGCAAACCAATGCAGACATGAGGTAGGGTGATCATACATCCTCTTTTTCCCCAGGCATGTCCTGGGATTTCTAAATTGGCAAGAATGTCTGGCATTTGGCTTTGCTTACTACCGACAAAAATTGGTTTCCTTCAGCGCCCCGTATGCTCCGTGGTGCCATCCTGCCACACTGTCAACTTTTTTGAAAATCAAAATATGGTCACCCTACATGAGAACATGCACAGGAACTCAACTCAGACAGTGTCACCCGAGCTCAGGCTCAAACCCAGGACCCTAGAGCAGAGGTGTCCAAAGCCCACAGACAGATGTTAACTGGCCTGTTCTCTTAGCGTGTATGACAGGTGACCCGCCGGCCAAAAAGTGGATTTGCAACCAATTATTAAAAAAGACAGTTTATTATTGTTAGTTTGTTCAGTTACTCTTGGTCCCTGGAAGGGGGGGCGGTTGGGGGTACACATATTTATGACATGTATATGACCAACCTTTGGCTATTTTAATGAGGTCTAATCTGGCCTCCTTTAAAAGTAGTTTTACCCTCTGTGCCACCATGCCCTCTTACATCACATATTACCCATGAATTTAGTCAATCTATCAAATCTCATTTTTGTATCAATTGCTTGAGGTTTCATCGATGACGTAATAAGAATGTGTGCTTAGTCTACTTTTTAGTTTCTCCCCGAAAACCATTTTGATGAAAAACGGATGAGTAAACATCCCACCTCTTTCATGTTCATTACACCCAATACTGTATTTCATCTGTGCCTTTTCAATCACTGCGGATGTGTCAATGAAAGAGGCTAAAAAATATCAGCTCAAACAGAGATCGAATCTATGGGGGCATTTCACTCTGTGTAATCACCCGGCACGACTTTCACTGATAGGCTGTGTGAATCTACAGTCTTGGCTAGAAAGAAATCAGACCGAGCCTCATCACTTCTTACCATACTGTGTTTTCTGATGACCACTGGTGATGCGTATGGTTCCACCTTCGGGGTCTAGGGGCACAATTACACACTACAGACAATTTGGAAATGCCAATCAGCCTACAACACATGTCTTTAGACCGGAGAGAAACACAGGGAGAACATGGAAGCTCCATGCACACAGGGCGGAGGTGGGATTCGAACCCCCAAATCCCAGAGGTGTAAGGCAAACGTACTAATCACTAAGCCACCGTGCCCCCAGATTCCAGGTCATGAGAGAATAAAACTACTTATTTAATTGGTCATCAAAACTTTGTGACAGATTATATTTATGAAAAAAGGTCGTCTTCACTGATATGTATCAGTAATCAGTTAAACAATATACCATGACATTATCATTTCCACTTCTAAATAACATCAGGAGAGCACATGTTACTCCTACTGCTCCACTGTGCAGCCCTCCTTAGACCTACAGTGGGTATAGAAAAATAAAAATAATAACAATAATAATAATAAATAATCAATGTGATCATTTAAAATAATCACATTTTGTTGCTTTTCAGCCTGAAATGAAGATGGACACAGTTTTTGTTTTATCCAGCTGTATTTACTCAGTGCAACTTATAACATCCAAGTGAAAGATATAACACCAACATGTCAGAAAAAAATTAAAAAACAGAATCACTGAGTAGGAAAAAGGATCACCCCCCTGCGAAAAATGACTTGGGTGGCAAGGCACTGTCAGAAGATCTCCAGGATAAAGTTGTGGACAGGCACAAGTCAGGAGATGGATACAAAAAAATTCAAAGGCTTTATCAATGCCTAGAAGCACAGTGAAGTCTATTATTAAGAAGTGGAAGGTATTTGGTACAACACAGACCCTCCCTGGATCAGGACGTCGCTCCAAACTGGATGAAAGAGCCAGGAGGAAACTGGTCAGAGAGGCTACCAAGAGGCCTACAGCAACTCTGAAGCAGTTGCAGGAATTTATGACAAAAAGAGTGGTCATTGTGTGCATGTGACAACAATATCACAAATTCTCCACAAATGTGGCTTGTATGGGAGGGTTGCAAGAAAAAAGCCACCCACGACTGAGCTTTGCCAAAACGCACCTTGAAGATTCTGAGGCCACATGGAAAAAGGTGTTATGGTCAGATGAGACTAAAATTGAATTATTTGGCCTCAACACCAAACGATATGTCTGGCGGAAATCCAAAACAGCTCACCATCCAAATAACACCATTCCTACAGTAAAGCATGGAGGTGGTAATATCCTGTTATGGGGGTGTTTCTCTGCAGCAGAGACTGGAGCACTTGTCAGGATAGAAGGAAAATGGATGGGGTAAAATACCATCAAATTCTTGAGGAAAATCTGCTGCCCTCTGCCAGAAAGTTGTCAATGGGAAGTAGGTTTTCCTTCCAACATGACAATGACCCAAAGCACACAGCAAAACTGACCACACAGTGGTTGAAGGAGAAAAAGGTGAATGTCCTTGCATGGTCTAGTCAGAGCCCAGACTTAAACCCCATTGACAATCTGTGGAATGACTTGAAGGCTGCAGTCCACAAACGGTCACCATCAAATTTAACTGAACTTGAGCAGTTCTGCAAAGAAGAGTGGGCAAATATTGCAAAGTCTAGATGTGTAAAGTTAGTAGAGACATATCCCAACAGACTAAAGGCTGTAATTAAACAATTAAAGCAAATTAAAGCAAGGGGGTGATCCTTTTTCCAACTCAGTGATTCTGGTTTCTAATTTTTTTTCTGACATGTTGGTGTTATATCTTTCACTTGGATGTTATAAGTTGCACTGAGTAAATACAGCTGGATAAAACAAAAACTGTGTCCGTCTTCATTTCAGGCTGAAAAGCAACAAAATGTGATTATTTTAAAGGGGGCTGATTCTTTTCTATACCCACTGTACGTTTTTCATGAAATAACATGCATCATGTTAATAACAGACAAATAGGACATTAATCAGAACAATTTATTCAATATTGTGATAACATGATGACCCATGATAAAAATGTAGGCAATTATCAATGACAATGCAAATGTATGATCAGCACTTTTCTACTGTTTACTCCAGTACAGTGCGTTCTGATTGGCCGAGAGCAGTAGGTACAATAACACAAAGGAGTGGAATAACTGAGTCAACAATGATTAACACTGTATGTTAGGAGTGCATGGGTGACTGAATAAAACACCAGTGCAGTTCTTGGTGAGACACCCAGACAGTTGGACCTGTTCTGGTGTGTATTCTGCATTACACACACAGACACAACGCTGGAGCTGCTGTAATACAGTCATAATGTGGGTTAATAGTTAAAATACCAGTGTTTCAATACTGTTTTACACACCCTCGCTGACTTCCCCTGGCAAAATTTTACATCGTGAGTGTGCACTAGCAACACAAGCGGACATGTGTTAATCAGTTCACTCACTCGCTTCTCTGCTAGCTATACAGAAGAATTTTTAGCTAGCTACACAAGTTTAACTGCAGTAATGAATGCAGGGCTTGTATAGGAGGCAGAGTGATTCAGAAAAATCCTATATGAAGCATGTTATTGCTACTGTTTTCATGTATAAACAGCTTCATCCACCATTTCAAAAAGAAACAGCAGTCTAGAGTGATAGTCACTTGATCCCTCATCTACTTCATTTGAGCTGATGAAAATGGCCAAGTGGACTCAGTTACTAGGAAGTGGACAATGATGCACTGAAAACTACTAATTTTTCCATCAACACGGTGTGCTGTTGATTAATTAGGTGATTGAGTATATACAGTAAAAAAAAAAAAATACACAATCTCTCACTTGGCAATATCGAATGTTAGTCATAAAGCTGCTCGTATGAAAAACCTGTAAAGTAGCATCATATAAACAGGTTTTATTCATTTTTCCCCTCCTCCACTTATGGAATCATTCGTCTCTCAGGACTAGGGTTGGAAATTGCCGTTGCAACAGTGAATACTGATTAGCTGTTAACTTGATCATGTGACTTTGCTAAAATGGAGCATGAGCAATTTGCTGTAGTTGTTGCTACACCTGCTCCCTCCATTTCCTGTTCCATGCAGGCCTCGGTGTCCTTCAACACGATCACTGCCCTTTTGCTCATCCTCATCTCCTGTCTCGCTCTCTGTCACTCGTTACGTCACAATGTGCTCACATGCCGAGATTTATTACCCATTGTTTCCCACATGCTGGAAAATGTCATGGCATATCTAGCTGCTCAAACATTCTCTGAAGTGTGGAACACTGACCCTGCGTCATGACTGCACGTGACTTTCGCCTGCTTTGTCGCATCACGTGGCTGCCAGTGTAAACGCGGTTAATGATGACGAGCACAAAATCAAGGCTAAACTCGTGTAAGCGAGCACTTCGCATAAGATAATTCAATTCTAGAAGCAATTGAATTATTATTATTGAAGCTCTGTTCCTAGACCTGTGCAGGATGCTTCGTAAATGTTAGTGGAGAAAAGTTGAGGTGGTCAGTTCAGATGATCTAACTGCTGAGCTCCAGTAGAGACGGAATCTCAGACATGATTCATCACATCATGGCTTGCTGTTCAGAGAAGCCACCATTATAACCGAGTGAAATGTCTATATACAGAACCGTATATTCAGTCTCGTCACTACTGACAATTAAACGCTGGTCATTTGGAGTGGTTTAAGGCGATACCGCAGTCCCGATCCAGGTTGGTGTGAGACGAGATAAACTGTGTCCACATCACAAGCAACAGATCAATACAGGGAAAAAGGTCACTCCTGCTCAGGCTGGTATCTTTAAAAGTGATGCAACTTCACCACGTAATCAGTTTTTACACAACGCTGGAAGTCACTAAAGGTCCATTGTGTGATTTTAGAAGTTGTTCATTTGTTCATCATTTAGCAGGTCCACACCTGAGGATAGAGAAAAGAAAACAAGGTTAGAAATGACACTACTCTAATAAAAAAAAGGGGAATGAGATGGCAAAAAGTAGTTTTACACTACCACTCATCTTCTCGAAGCGGCATCATTTTAGTTTTATGAAACTTGCCCTTTTGGAATCAATCACATTACCAAAATGGCTCAACAAAATGGTAATAAAGGGGAGTCAAATTCAACAAATAAAAAGGGGAATGCATTAGCACGGTGTTATTTCCAAACTCTGTGGATATTGATGACCCAAAATAATAGATAGTAGAGCTGCAACAACTAATCGATAAAATCTATAATAATCGATTATGAAAATCGTTGTCAACGAATCTCATTATCGATTAGCTGGTCTGCACGCTTACGGATCACATCTACTCATTACGTTACTTCTGTTCCGAAAACACGCATCGGAGAGTAAATACTAAAGTTGTGTCCTAAATGACGTACTATACACTTACACTATGCACTACATACTGTACCGTCCCGTGTATGAAGTTTAGAAGGGTATCATCATCTCAAATGGAACACTAGCGTTTTTTTACTAACTGGAAGTATAAGCCGTTTCCCAGTCCAATGCGCATGACGTCATACACACGTAATGTGATGAAGCTAGCTTTAACAGAACACCCAGAGTCAACAACAATACATTTCTTCAGTTTACTGTATATGTTAGCGCTAACTTTTATGCTCTACATGACCTCAGGCACCATCAGACAGAGGCGTAATCGTCAACATATACACAGACACAATTTATATATATATATATATATATATATATATATATATATATATATATATATATATATATATATATATATATATATATATATATGGAATTGGACAAACGGTTGTCTTAATGTAAAGAGTTTATATTTGTAACACTCAGTTCGTGGATTTTATTTTAAATAAACAAACAGACAAAAAAATGGGACTGAGAGTTTGCCACCCCCAACATTCCGATTAATCGATTAAATAATTGGCTGACTAATAGTTTATGAAAATAATCGTTAGTTGCAGCCCTATTAGATAGATAATAGATAGATAAATTTCTATCGATTTCTGATGTTTATCAAGCAAAAGAAACCTACACCTTTAGATGAAAAAAACCCTAAAGCAAGGGGAAGTGCTAAAGACAGAAATGAAGTTCAGGAATAAAAGTGATGATGCAGTGAAGAGAATGAGCCCAACCTTCACAGTGCTGTCCACGGCTCCAGAAAACAGGCGCCCTCTAGAGACGGCCAGTGCAGTGACGCTGCCTTGATGACGCAGCAGAGTCTGCGTGCAGATCATGTTGTCCATACTCCACACCTGGACAGTAAACACAAGCAATACACATCAAGACAACAAACCAAAATAAATCAGTTGCACAATGTTTGTATAAATGATTCTCGAAGTTTACCCTAAGTGAGCGATCATAGGAGGCACTGAACACTTTGGTCTGGTCCGGAGTGGAAATGACGGCCAGAGCGTAAACCGTCCCTACATGTCCCGTTAGTGTGCGCACCTGCTCTTTAGACTCTATATCCCACACCTGGGGAGGATAGAGAAAATAATCAAATGCCAAGAAGACAGAAAATGCATGTGTGCAAGTGAAAGGAGGACGGCTATCAACATTATGTAGACATGAGCTGTAGCATTTAGGGCAGAGACGTTGACTCACATGGATGAGGTTCTCATACGTGCCGCAAACTATGTGGTGGTTGGTGACAGCAATGGAGTAAACGCTGCCCCCAGAAGTCTGGAGGACATGGACGCACTCAAGAGAACGAATGTCCCAAATCTGATAGACAGAAAGAGAAAATAGCAAGATTGCATGAGCTGTAGTAATGGATAAGATTGTGGTGCAGTTCATTGTTCTCTATGCTTCTCTGTGCTGTTCCTGCTTTTCCCCCCTATCAATTCCCTTTTTAAAACATGCCTTTGTTTATGCTTATAAATACTAACCCCATTTCCATAAATGTTTTATTTCTAAAATACAATAAAAACAAAAATCTGTGATTTGTCATGTCTCATGAAATTAACTGACAAAAGTACAAAGAAAAGATATTCAATGTTTTCACTGACCAGTTTAATTGTATTCTGTAAATACAGACAAATTTTGAATTTGATGCCCTCAACACACTCAAAAAAAAAAGTTGGGACAGAGGCAGGTTTACCACTGTGTTATATCACCCTTCCTTTTAATTACACTTTTTAATCATTTGGGAACTGAGGATACTAATTGCTACAGTTTTGCAAGCAGAATTTTTGCCCATTCGTGCTCGATAGAAGACTTCAGCTGCTCAACAGTCCTTGGTCACCATTGTCTGATTCTCCTCTTCAAGATGCGCCAGTCAAGGCCAGTCAAGTATGCGCACTCTGTGTCTATGAAGCCACGCTGTTGTAGCACATGCAGAATGAGGCCTGGCATTGTCCTGCCGAAATAACCATGGACTTCCTGAGAAAAGACGTTGTCTTGATGGCAGCATTTTCTCTCTAAAATCCCAATATACACCTCCTCATCAATGGTACCTTCACACATATGCAAGTCACCCATACCGTGGGTACTGATGCACCCCCATACCATCACAGATGCTGGCTTTTGCACCTTTCGCTTATAACAGTCTGGTTGGTCTTTTTCATCTTTGGCATGGAGAACTCGACGTCTGTTTTTCCTGAAAACAGGCTGGAATGTAGACTCATCTGACCACAGCACACATTTCCACTGCCTTTCAGTCCATCTGAGAGGAGCTCGGGCACAGAGAACTCAGCGGCGTTTCTGCAGAGAGTTGATGTGTGGCTTCCTCCTTGCGTAATAGAGCTTTGGGTTGCATTTTTGGATGCAGTGGGATGCAATGAGATTTCTCCGGATTCCCTGAATCTTTTCACAATATTATGCACTGTAGATGGTGAAAGGCCTAAATTCTTTGCAATCTTGCGTTGAGCAATGTTCTTTTTGAACAGACTGACAATTCTCTCACGAAGTTTGGCACAAAGCAATCCTGATACCCTCCCCTGTTACCAATTAACCTGATCCTCCAAAATAGTGTTACTTGAATATTCTATAAACTTTTCAGTCTTATTTTGCCTCTGTCCCATTTTTTTAATGTGTTGAAGGCATCAAATTCTAAATTTGTTTATATTTACAAAATACAATTAAGTTGGTCAGTGAAAACATTGAATATCTTTTCTTTGTACTTTTGTCAGTTAATTAAAGTTTCAAGAGACTTGACAAATCACAGATTTTTGTTTTTATTGCATTTTAGGAAAAATCCTAACTTTTATGGAAATGGGGTTAGTGTATACTTTTTTAATATTTATAAGTACAAAGTCAAAAATCATTATGTGTGTAAATATGAAGTGGATAATGCACTGGAAGCATTTTAAATAAAAACAACATTTATTTTGCCTCACTGTTGTTCGCCAACTGGCAGACCACAGTTCATATGAGGAAAGGCATTTCTGGTGTCAAATTCAAAACGTGTGTCTCATCGTGTGTTCAGAGCTCATGGCATGAAATGCCACAAAAAAAAAACATAACCATTTTATATTGTTTAATTTATAGCCACAAACCAATTCTTAATGGTTTAAGCATTAAAAGGTAACTTGTCGCTATTCATTCACTTTAGTTGCTGTTCCATACGTTCGTAAGCAATGAATTTTATGTAACTGAACCTTTACTGATACCCCTGATCTAGGTGTTCCAGCTGCTGTAAATTAGCCCATGAGAGAGTGTGTGAGCTAATTAGTAGGCAAAGGGTTTAAGTGCCGTTCAATAACAAAACTACTTTGGTAAGAAGAATTGCTGCAAAGCTGTTTATAATACTCTTTGCAAGACTGAATGAAGTACAACTTTAAACTGGGTCCTTGACAATATATCAGTTTACCATGACATTTCATTAGATTGTGGTAACTGACCATATTCTTTTACCTTTATGGTTTGGTAGGATCCGCTATACAGGTGATTCTGAGATGCGACCAGAGCTCGCACCCAGTGATTCAGACCAGTGAGCTCTTTCTTCAGCTTCAGTTCCGTGCCCACAATGTCCCAGACCTAGACACAAATTCACACAAATAATCCATGATGTAGTGATGACACTGTTCAGACCTGTGCTGTCTGAGAGCACTACCAAGAGTCTTGTTTATGCCCAAGTGTTTTTATATATGGTGAAGCTTTCTGTAAGGAGACATTTATTTATACACATGAATAGCACGTGTAACACAGTATATATGCTGTATTATGTAGTCTCTTTCAATGTGTGTCACCTTAATTGCTTTGAGTGATCCACTGAAGAGCATGTTGTGTGAGGAGACAAGTGTGCACACTGGATTATCATGTGCACGGATTGTGTTCACTTTCTGCAAGTTCTGGATGTCCCAAACCTGCATGTACACACGCACACACATGCACACACACATAAGCAAAATGTGGTAAGCAACGTAAGCTGACACTATTATCGTGAGAATGAATGTTCCAAAAGATGTCTGCATCAGGCTCACTTACAATGATGGTGCAATCTGCTGAGCCACTGTACAACTTATTCCTGCATGAGAGAGAGAATGAGAAGGAGTGTGAGGGAAAAAGAGAAAATGTATTATGAATTCTCCTGTAAGTAGTTACTTTAAAGATAAAGAGAGAGAGAAGTGTGCACGTTTGTGCCACACACACACTCACCCCTGAATACACAGCGCTAACACAATGCCATCGTGGCCCTCCAGAGTTTTCTGGCACTTGTATGTGGTGCAGGTGTCCCAAACCTTAAAAGCAAAAAACACTGACACAGCTGTAACAGTTGTTTTTAACATCAGTCTTGAGCTCAGTGCTGATCCTTAGAAACTATTCTGGTGCAAACAGAGCCTCAAACTACCATCATGCTCAGGGCTGCGTTTAAGTGCATGTGCATGTGAAAATGAGGGAATGTATGGAATAGAACAGTGCTAAAATGACCTGATCTAAACACTATCTCGATCACAAATATCAGCATTGTTCTACTTTTACTATGAATGTAAAGTGGACGTGTAAAGCTTAGCATACCTTGATGGTTTTGTCTGAGGAGCCGCTGAAGAGTAGGTCACCGGTGGAGTAAACGCACAAACACCACACAGGACCCTGATGACCCACAAATGTGCCTTTACACTTAAAGATCTGCTGAGGGTCATATGCTAGAAAAAAATACAGAAATTAAAAGTTATTATATATTAATATATGAATTATTGACCATATTGCTTTTCGATAAATGCTCATTGAAGAATGACATAACATGGGGATAAATGATAAACGAGGCTCCTATTTGTTTACTTTAATATGAGTTCTGATATATATATGAAGTTGTGTACAAATTGTTAACAGGCTCTTTCAACTCAGAAAAGATAAAGGTTTCACTCTGTTACTGACATATGTGTGATGATTGTATATAAGAGATAATCCCCTGAAAACTTGTCACAACTCTGGCATTACAATAAGACAAATTGGGTATGAGCAGGGTGGAATCTGATGTGAAGTTAAAGCTGCTCTACAATCCAATCAGATTCCTGACTCCAATCAAAACAAAGCATCTGTCATACTGCCCAAAAACAAAAATAAACCAAAATGCAAAAACCAGAGATAATACTCACAGCCGAGGATGCCCATGTTAAGCCTGGCATTAATATGTGAAAGCTCATCCTAAAAAACACAGATGTACGGTTATCATTCATAGTTTATACATACAGCAAAACCAGAATGTGCAATAACAAGAAAGACAGCGGAATGTAATGGCACGTTTTGTCTAAAACTAAATACTATCTCTACTGCTAGGAATTAGTAATGCATTAGCATTCCAGCAACACCAAATAAAGACTATCTCTACTCCAAATGAGCAACAAAACATTAACTAAGGAACTGATGTATACAGGTTCATGTAATGAATAATATTTCTCCTTACGTTAAGCATTGAGGCGTCTCTACGAAATTCCATCAGATCTTCACTTAGTTTACTTTGGTTCTCATCCAGCACATCTGCATAACATCACAACAGCAGCTTACACTCAGAACAAATACCAGAACACCAAGTTCAACAGATGGACACACAGAAATATATCCGTCCATCATTTTGAGCTGTTTTTTAGAAATAAAGGTATTATTATTACCAAATTTAAGCTCCAGGTTTTTCTCAAGCTGGTCGAGTTTTTCTGACAATTTCCCCAGCATGGAGCGTAGGAAGGAAATGTCCTGATCCTTCTGAGCCAGAGTCACCTACAGCCGTGTGGACAGAGTGTGAGTGGACTAGATAAAGGTATAAACAGGAATGAGACACAGGAATGAGCTCCATCACTCCTCAGTTTACCTGCATCTCATGGAAGCGATCGTCTGTCTGCTGCAGGAACTCCTTCAGCCCCTCAAACTTACACGCATCCAGGTGCGTCTCATAAGTGTCCTGATTCCCAATGAATGTGCATCTGAGAGAAAGACAAGAATGCGACATGCCCAGGATATGCCATAATTAGTTTAAAATAAAAAGTAAAGCATGCAACCAAAACACACATTTAAATACAGACACAAACACACACTCCTACTCACCCATATTTTGAATGTGGGCACTTGATGTGTTCACACTCCTTCAGATGAGCCTCCAGGTTCATGGTGAGCAGGGGAGGACAGCTGGGATTATTCGGGCAGCGCACTGGCCGGTAGTCACAGCTCACCTCGTGATCTCTGAACACACACAAACACACCAAAGTTAATGCTATTCTGTTAAGTTGCAGCACCAATGCTTTAACTCAACCTCAGCAGCTGGAACAATATGGTTCACATACTGTAATGACCAAACTATAATATATAATGCAGGAATATTCTCACTTCCTGGTGCTGAGTTTGATGGTGAAGGGGCAGCCGAGTGGATCCACCTCAAAGGCAGCTGGTTTTCCTGAAGCTGTGGGATGTACACCATATTTACAGTGAATGAAGAGTTCACCGATCTGCTCGGCCACAGCAATGTTGTTCACCACCACGGTCAGCTTCGAGTTATCCACTGGGCATTTCTCTATAAACACACACACAAAATGAGTTACTCATGACTGCAATGTCTCACAAGCTCTGTTCTGTTGCCACTTCACTCAAAAATAAGTTTTGAGGTCTCCAACCCAATCAAAAGCATTGTTTTAACTGAGGGGAAAATTAATAGGCAAAGGAAATAACACTCATTATTTCAGACCCTGTGTTATCATGTGTTACATTTTATTTCAGAATCACCACCAAAGAGCTTCACAGCACCACCCAAAGCCCTATAAAGAAAATCAGTGGTAAAATTAAACAAAAGGTACATAGTTGAGCCTAGCAGCAGGCAGAAACTAATTCTATCATTCTTCTTCATGAGATCCAAGACACACTATGAAAATGTGACGGGCTTCTTCAAACAATGTAAAGGGGAAGATTGTTAAATCTTCTTTGTAATTTCTCAATCAGTTTGTTGTTAAACTTCTTTGGTGAGTACTTCCACTCTGGTGAGAACTTGCTAGAATAGGCTCCGGATCCACCATGACCCTGACCAGGATAGAGCAGTTACTGAAGATGAATGAATAAACAAATGAATGCTGCTACCTGAGTGCTTGATAGACTACTGGTGGATTAACTTTTATTTTTATTTTTTATGGTTCCCTTTCCTAGCAGACTTGGCTTCCTGTGTAATTATAATAAATCTAGCTAATTATAACGCATGATTGACCATGCATGTCCAGACAGGAACATGTTTACAGTAATTTTCCTACACAACGAGGCTTTAACTATTTGAAATGTGTGTAAAAAATAAGATAGTTCTCTTACCGGAGGTTAAGGCACATCGCCTGCAGAAGGTATGCTACAAAGGAAATGAGACGGGTATTAAAAACAACAACAATAGTTTCATATTGCTACAAATATGCAACACAATACAGAACATATAAACAACAGCATTCCTAGACACCATCATACTATAATTATGTATCACTTCTAATGATGTATATTATCAGCCCATTTACTACAATGGTTGTTTTAGTGAGGCATTTTGCTAATAGATCGAAAATTCAGCAAGTCCAAAATAAATATGGTTTAGTACAGTTCTACTGGGCCATTATTAAAGATCTCGAGCTTGAGTTTACACAGTGAGACTCACCCCACATGTGGTGATGACAGGGTCTTTAAACACGTTACAGCACAGCTGACAGCACAGTTTAACTGAAGGCTGTTCAGCAAAAACCTGTGGATCCTGAGAAACAGAAAGACAGAGAGAGAGAGAGAGAGAGAGAGAGAGAGAGAGAGAGAGAGAGAATTATCATTAATATCATTAATAAACAGCATATAGTTTATTTACAAAATATACAGGTGTTTAAAAGCCCAACACAGGTGCTGCATTTCATAGTCTCATGTCAGTGCCATCCCTTTGCACTGAAGCATGTATGATGGGAGAGGTACTGCCCAAAAGTTGATTATTTTTCTATAATAGCACATGTTTTATTACTCTTATTCCACAGCAATTTGCCATCAATTAAAAATTTTCAAATGTATTAATGAATGTCACATCATACTTTTTATCCCTAGTTACATTTAATGTTGTGGATTGTTCCCAACCTCTTTTATCTCTCTACTGACCTTAATAAGAAAAAGTGCAGCTTGTCATGTTACAGAGAAATTAAAAAGTGCAAAGTCATCTGTCCTGAAGACTCTCCTGTGGCGGAAGACTTTACGTATGACTGTCACAAAGCAGGCTCCTTCTAATGTTAAAGAAACATCTCCTTACAGAATCCTTCACCATATTTCTGATTACACATTTCTCTGTTAAATAACAGCACAATTTTAACTTTTGTTTATTATTAGGCTTAGATTATGTGGAGTGTCCACCATACAAGTCCTTGTGTATGAGCAAGACAGCAGTGTAAACCTCCTGTCAAACTCAGCTGGACTGTCAAAGGCAGGTGTGCTATTAGGACTGTGAATGTGTGCGCGCACTATGGACCAACATGGAGCGTGTCTATGTGCTCACCGTATCCTCCTCCTCTTCATGCAGGGAGAAAGTTGAGCGCAGGGACATGTTGGACTCTGAGTGAAGAGAGCGAACGGAGATGGCCGAGTCCGAACCACGTGAATTACCGATGGGTGGCTATACACACAGATACACAAACACACATATCCAGTCATTTCTCTGCATTTGAGAATCACTCGGTAGCACAATGAGCTGAAAGGAAATTGTGATTCAAATGAGTAATGTGTTTTGAATTGGCAATATATGTGATTGATTAGTCAGTGTTTGAGTAGATGAGGTTTGGAAGAAATATCAGTTCGATATTGCACTGACGACACTCCATGTTTCATAGAAAGTGGCTTTTTACTTGTTGCTTGATAATGAAGCAAATATGAAATATGTTATTGCTCTTGAGTATGTTTATAAACCTATATTGCTCTTAGACTTTTCAAACATGCAGCATTGCTTTCTGAGTAAGTTATGCTAAGCACTCAAGCTGATTAAGTAATGGAGCAGCTTTTAAGATGGCTGAATCACCTCAACCAAAGTAAAGTGATATATGGAAATTAATGACAGCCTACGAACTGAATGTACGGTTAGCTAGCTTGTTCAATTACTAAACAAAAATTTATTTATTAATAGCAGTTGAAAATATTTATTTCTGGTGACCATATTTTGTGAAATGCAAACAAACAAACACAGCATCAAGTTTTAATTGTGCTAATTACCATGCCGTCTTCATCGTCTCGAGCGGAGAAAGTCAGCGTGCTGGAGGTAGACGGTGTTCGACGGTGCTGTTTATAATTACTGGATGCCTCAGCTGAAATATCACAGCGTGCAAATCATTCGTTAAAAATTCTCATTACAGCAAATCTATTTCAGACACAGCACCTTCTGAGTAATCAGTGGCACAAATCAATTTAATGTATTTTTTTTCTCTGAAGGAATTTATTGCACGTTTTACACAACTACTTATAATTATACCACAGTGCTCCTGAATTCTCAATTCAAGCAATTAAAATTGCGACTCAAAAAGCATAATTTTGTAATTTTATTACTTTAGGTGTAAAATGTATCATGGTACAGTTTAATTGTAAATTTCGTCACCTCAAATTTTGTCCTCATAGGTAATGCAAGAAAGAGGGTGTCCTTCAAAATTATTACTTGTTAATGATAAAAGCTACACTATAAATGAAGGATAGTACGTGAAAATAAAAAAATGTAACAAAAATAATAATAATAAGACAAAAGCACACTGGCTACATTATCTACCACACACCTACTGACCAATAGCAACGCGAAACTGTAGATTTCAAGTTTGGTTCAAAACCACTGAATCCCTAGTTAATTTATACTTTTATAACACGATTAGCATGAATCTAAAGTTGATCCTCCTCAAAAGTAATATAACGTTAGAAACTGTGTTGAACTCACCTTTGCTAACTGGGGCAACTCCTGCAAACGACGCCCCAAATGTGTTCTCCATTCTGGCCTGCGGAAACAGATATAAAATAGACAAGATAAACAACAAAACAAATAAATAAACAATAATCGCAATAAAACAAATGTACAAATAAATACAAGTTCTGTCCTCACCCTTCACGCTGCTGAATGGGAAATGGTTTCTAAAAAGAGTTGGAGGATAACATAAAATGAAAGACTGTACTTGATAAAATGTTAACTCAGTGTAAATAGCTATAATGTTAACTGAAATTTGGTAACAGTGCTTGGTAAGTATGGAATAACGTGACAGACCATGCAGTTATAGGAAAATAATCTTCGCATCCCCCTTCAGCACATTATTGTTTATATTACACAGGGTCTGGAGCGTGTTATTCCACTCATACCACAGTGAACTGCCAACGATTACAAATTATGGTTAATTTATTCATGAATGACACGTCACACATTTTAAAGGTTTATAGCTAGATATAAGTTCCTATTATCACCTGCATTATAGCTGCAATAAACATTCATTCTCTCACCAGCTCCTCTGTGTCTCTCTCTCTCTCTCTCTCTCACACTCTCTCTCTCACGCTTAAAAAAAAAAAACCACACAGTCTGTCATTTCACTGAAAGAAAAAGCATAAATTACTCTTTAGACTTTCCTGTACTGGGAATCTTTGCACTGTGCCTCTACCAACCAGTGAGTTTTCTACCACTGAACAGTCTTCAAGACAGGACTTTGCAGTTTCTCAATGACATGACAACCTGTGTTGGTTTTTCTCTTATTTACTTCAAGGGAGAAAATAAAAGAGGCTGCTGAAAGAACAACTGTTTATAGCAGCTATGGCGTAACAAACTAACATGTCTCACGGACATTCCACAATATTAAACTTAACTATAAATGGCTAAAAAGTATGATGTGTCGTTTATCACAAAACCGCGATTGTTGATTATTTTCCTGTAGCAGCACATCCAGTCATGTTTTAATCCTTAGGTAATTTATCTAATAAATACAGGAGGCAGGAACTAAGCTACAATTGGCTCACAGTGGCATTGGTATGTTAGATATTTAACCTGATTGGTTACAGACCATTTGCAAGGAGGGAACAGAATAGAGATCGACTGATTGATCGGTTTTGCAGATTAATTGGCACTGATAACCGATTACTGGAACTATCGGTTACTGTCAAAAATCCACACCGATAGTTTTTCCCGGTGCGTCCATTGCAGGAGTGGCTGAGAAGGGTCCGCTGTCATTATACAGTACGAGCCTTTAGAGCCGAAATAAAAACTATTACTGACAAATTTTGTTGTTATTTGAAGTGTTTTTTTTATTCATTTTGGAAGTCTCTATTTTTATTTGGAGTGTTACTTTTTGGTTCAGTTTAGATGTATATCTTTTATTTACTTTGATATTGATTAATAGTTAATATACATTAATATTTATATATTTATTTCATTTAAAAACATACAGCACATTTTCATGGGACAGTCAGTACGGTTTATTTTTGTAATAAAGTTCAGCAATATTTAAATTTGAGTGCTATGTTTTCATTCAGTATCAATTTTAAAAACTATCGGTTGATTAATCGGTTATCAGCAGGTACTGCCCAAATTAGTCATCATTAAAATTCACTGTCGGTCGACCTCTAGAACACAACATGTTGTTCAAAAACAACAACACTGGGCATCATACATAAGACATTTATATCCATATCATTGCCTTATGATTGCTATATGACTACATTCTTGTTACTGGAGTAAACATATAGACTATAATCCATGTCTGGAGTGTAGTGTATGTCTGCTAAGCAGGAGGTGGCCAGCTTTTTTGCTGGGAGACTGTTTGACTAGGTAAGAGTTTCTGGTTACTCAGGAAGCTCTGGCATTATTTCTAGGTGAAGAGAAGTTATTGTGTAACAGGTAGGAGTGGTTTCTTTGTCATGTGGGAAATACAGTCACTCAGTTCCTGGTACTGCCACTAAAGAAATAAAAAATGATTACTGTGTTGTTAATATCAGACGAACAGGAGTAATGCTTGATGCCTGCAGTAGATGAAGCTCCTCCTGAGAAGTGGTTGTTGTGCGACACTTTACCAGAGCTCACAGTCCATCAAACACCACCAGGAAGAAAAGCTTTCACAGCCTGCAAGGAAAACAACGACATATAAAGCTACAGTATGCATGACATACACAAGTCATACACCAGCTCAGATGCACGCTATCTATAACTTCATGCCTGAAAGCAGTACAGCCAAAGAGTCTGACTCAGATTCCTGTACGGCTTAACGCCAAGCCACAAGCATCATAACAGTTGCAACATTCAGCTGACAGCGTTATTACTGTTGCTTCATACACGCAATAAATTTCGAAAGATCTGTTTATGAGAGCACTCACACTGCAAGACCAAATAAAATCGGAGCGCCTGCAATCCACCTGATCGAACGCTGATAGAAATTTATCGCCGAGGGCCATATTATACGGCGAATCCCCAGCATTATTAAACTGTGGCTTTTTCATTATTGTGAAACTGTTCATCCGTGCTCCTCACTTCCATTTTCTGTGTGTCTCTCTCTCACTCGTATGCACTTGAATGCTTCATTCACACAAATAACACTAAACAGTAATCTCAATTTAACAAAATGAACTTGGCTGCAGTATTAATGAGACAACACACTATAAACCACAGCACTGATGAATTCTTGACTCTGATTGGTCAGGTGTTGATTCATTTTCTACTGCAGCAGCTCTGACAGTAGTGCCAGCTGCAAGGTTTACAGGTGAATCTCAATAAATTAGAATGTCGTGGAAAAGTTCATTTATTTCAGTAATTCAACTCAAATCGTGAAACTCGTGTATTAAATAAATTCAATGCACACAGACTGAAGTAGTTTAAGTCTTTGGTTCTTTTAATTGTGATGATTTTGGCTCACATTTAACAAAAACCCACAAATTCACTATCTCAACAAATTAGATTTGAATTAAGGTTTCCTGAGCCTTCAAAATGGTCTCTCAGTTTGGTTCACTAGGTAAGCCACAAACATTCATTGCCAAAGAAGCTGGCTGTTCACAGAGTGCTGTATCCAAGCACGTTAACAGAAAGTTGAGTGGAAGGAAAAAGTGTGGAAGAAAAAGATGCACAACCAACCGAGAGAACCGCAGCCTTATGAGGATTGTCAAGCAAAATCGATTCAAGAATTTGAGTGAACTTCACAAGGAATGGACTGAGGCTGGGGTCAAGGCATCAAGAGCCACCACACACAGACGTGCCAAGGAATTTGGCTACAGTTGTCGTATTCCTCTTTTTAAGCCACTCCTGAACCACAGACAACGTCAGAGGCGTCTTACCTGGGCTAAGGAGAAGAAGAACTGGACTGTTGACCAGTGATCCAAAGTCCTCTTTTCAGATGAGAGCAAGTTTTGTATTTCATTTGGAAACCAAGGTCCTAGAGTCTGGAGGAAGGGTGGAGAAGCTCATAGCCCAAGTTGCTTGAAGTCCAGTGTTAAGTTTCCACAGTCTGTGATGATTTGGGGTGCAATGTCATCTGCTGGTGTTGGTCCATTGTGTTTTTTGAAAACCAGTCACTGCACCCGTTTACCAAGAAATTTTGGAGCACTTCATGCTTCCTTCAGCTGACCAGCTTTTTGAAGATGCTGATTTCATTTTCCAGCAGGATTTGGCACCTGCCCACACTGCCAAAAGCACCAAAGGTTGGTTAAATGACCATGGTGTTGGTGTGCTTGACTGGCCAGCAAACTCACCACACCTGAACCCCATAGAGAATCTATGGGGTATTGTCAAGAGGAAAATGAGAAACAAGAGACCAAAAAATGCAGATGAGCTGAAGGCCACTGTCAAAGAAACCTGGGCTTCCATACCACCTCAGCGGTGCCACAAACTGATCACCTCCATGCCATGCTGAATTGAGGCAGTAATTAAAGTAAAAGGAGCTCCTACCAAGTATTGAGTACATGTACAGTAAATGAACATACTTTCCAGAAGGCCAACAATTCACTAAAAATGTTTTTTTTTATTGGTCTTATGAAGTATTCTAATTTGTTGAGATAGTGAATTGGTGGGTTTTTGTTAAATGTGAGCCAAAATCATCACAATTAAAAGAACCAAAGACTTAAACTACTTCAGTCTGTGTGCATTGAATTTATTTAATACACGAGTTTCACAATTTGAGTTGAATTACTGAAATAAATGAACTTTTCCACGACATTCTAATTTATTGAGATGCACCTGTATATTAATGTGCTCGTGTACACTTTGGTTGCATTGTTTTTGGAAGGAGTCTCCAGTGTCGGCCCTCTGTTACAGTCCAATTGACAAACTGCAGCGGTATAAGAGAAATAAAACACGATGGGGCTTAATAATCAAATTTTGGGTGCTTCACACTGGGTCTGTCGTTGATTATTTTCTTATAACAGCATGGCCCTTACTTACCATTTCATAGTTTCCATCAACAAAATAAAACTGAGGGTAGATTTCTCACTCTTTCTGTGCTTTACAAAAAGGTATCAGGGTCTCTGAATTTGTTTTATTTTTTTAAAAAATTTTTACAAAAAAAGATGCACAATTACACTGATACATGTCTTTAGTGTAATGTGAAGTCAGTTTCATATACAGAAACAAATGCTTTAAGTTGAAATATAAATACTGAACATTTCATCAAATTCCTACTACTGTTCATTTTATTATCAACTTTATGCGGTGTTTATTTATGTATTTATTTTTTATTTATTGTAAAACTGTTAAACAAAATTCCCTCAAACACACACCTGCCTCTAAACACAACTTGTTTTGTGGTAAAAAAAATACGAAAAGACGCTATAACGTTAGCAGACGTGGCTAACACGCCAAATCAAAACAGGCCAAATACAAGCTGCAAGTCGCGCGCAACAAAAGCTAGTTAGACCAAAAGTGGCGTTATAACGCGTTAATAAGCAGCAATAAAGGCGTAAAACATTTTTACCCGTCAGTCCCGCTTTTACAGAGTCATCCCTTCCAAACACACGTATTAGTTCGGTTACTAACAGCCAGCGCGAGCGAGTTAGCTTAGCACAGCTGTCAACATTATTTCCCGACCACCTTCAGCTAAGCTAACTCACCAACTTGGTTTCGGCTACGTTTGGCAAAATCCTTCGCCGTCCAAACACGACAACACAAATGATTTATACAACACACCTCGACTCTATTCTACACCTTTCTCCAACATTTAAATGTGTATCATGAATATTTTTCTAGGGGTTCTTACCAGTGCGCGAAAAGTCTGCTGCGAAAATTTTTCATCTTCCCCCATAACGCTCACGCCCTCACACAGCACGCGAAGACTTCTGGGAAATGATGTACACCAACGGCTCAGGCGGCATAGCACGTGACTGCTGTGAGGCCACTAAATGACTACAAATCTCAGAGTTTATATGGCGCGCGTATTCATGAATATTCAAAAGCTAGATGGCGTGATCATGAATATTCATAAAGAAGCCGACGTGTGTATGAATATTCATAAAGTAGATGACGTGTCACGAATAGTCATAAGTGGAAATTCCAATCCTCTGTAAACCACCAGTATTGCTTTATGTCTCTGTATGGTTTCCTTTTTGGTTGTTGTTGTTGTTCTTTTTATGAGCTCAGCCGTATATAACGGTATTTTTAGTGAAATATGCGGCTATGAATATATGTGACAATAATTACTACACCATATAAGCCTATAAAGTGGTGCAAGCAGAGGAGGGTGCTGTTTGATCATATCAGTGGCATAGAATATTTTTTAATCCAAACTTCATTGTTTATAGCATTACATATCAAATCTGAAAGTAATCTTCAGAATTATGAATACTTCATTCTTTCCCAGGCTACACAGTAAAATGTGCAGCATTATATTATCTGTTTAGTTTTCTATATTGTTCTGTTTGTTCACGTTTGTGTTAGGTTACATACACCTAAGCTAAAGACACTCAAACTCAAATCTTTTACAACTTCACACATTTCAGCTAGTTTTTCAGTGCGTCGAAAGTTAACACACTTCGTTAGTATTTTGGTGGCATTGCCTTTTAATTGCTTGAACTTGAATCCAGTGCTTGGGGTAGCCTTCTCAAAGCTTCTCACAATACTTTGCCAGAATTTTTGCTCATTCCTCCTGACAGAACTGGTGTAACCCAGTAACTCACTGGTGTGGGCCTCCTTGAGTATAAGCCACTTTGTTACAACTTTGGAGGTATGCTTAGGATGGATGTCCTGTTAAGGACTGGATGTCCTGCTGGAAGACCCAGTTGCGTCCAAGTTATAACTTGGAACTTTAATTGAATTTAATTTTCTGAAGTGCCCCAGTCCCTTTTCCAACAAAACACTTCAAACTCATTAGAGATGGTTTTGTAACCTTTTCCAGCCTGATGAGCATCAACAACTCTTTTTCTGAGGTCCTCAGAAATCTCCTTTGTTCATTGCCACGATACACTTCCACAAACATGTGTTGTGAAGATCAGACTTTGATAGATCCCTGTTCTTTAAATAAAACAGTGTGCTCACTCACACCTGATTGTCATCCCACTGATTGAAAACAACTGACTCTTATTTCACTTTCAAATTAACTGCTAATCCTAGAGGTTCACATACAGTTGCAATCAAAATTATTCAACCCTCATTGCAAATCAGGATTATTGTCAAAATGTATAGACTTTCAGCTGTTTGCAATGAACACATCAAACAAAAGTTTCAAAATTATTCAACCCCTTCATGGCAAGGATTTTTAGTACTTAGTAGAGTACTAGCTGTTATGACCTGCTGCAAACGAGATGCATAGCCAGACACCAGCTTCTGGCAGCGTTCCTGAGGAACCTTAGCCCATTCCTCATGAGCAATGGCCTCCAGTTCAGTAATATTCTTGGGTTTGTGTGCTGCAACCGCCTTCTTCAAATCCCACCAGAGATTTTCTATGGGGTTCAAGTCAGGTGACTGTGATGGCCCTGGAGAATCTTCCAGGACTTCTTCTGCAACCAAGCCTTGGTGGAATTTGAGGTATGCTTGGGTTCATTATCCTGTTCCCTTAACTTTGAACTTGCAAACTATGCTTCCAACGGTGTCTCTAGGAACATTCAGTGCCTTCACTATCTTTTTGTATCCTGTTCCTTGTTTGTGAAGGGTGATGATCTCTACTCTTAACTTTTTGGACCATTCTTTTGACCTAGCCATATTTCTAACATGCAGTCAAACGTGACGCTCAACAAACCCCTAGCCAGTTCAGGTATTTCATGACCTGGTACAACTAATGAGGCCCTTGATTAGTTGCATCAGGTGTGCTTGAGACAACACCTGTTTTGCATATTTGTGCTGTTGTGAGGGATTCTATTCAGGGGGTTGAATAATTTTGAGACTGGAGAAGTCATTATAAGTTGCATTTTCAGTTGAATTTGGGGAAACCACTTGAAGCATTCATTGTGTTGAACTATTTCAATTGCTTTTGTTTGATTTGTTCATTGCAAACAGGTAAAAGTCTGTAAATTTTGACAATAAACCTGATTTGAAATGGGGGTTGAATAATATTGATTGCAACTGTATTTATGCCACTCACAGATATGTAATATACTGGATCATTTTCCTCAATAAATAAATGACCAAGTATAATATTTTTGTCTCATTTGTTTACTTGGGTTCTGTTTATCTACTTTTAGGACTTGTGTGAAAATCTGGTGATGTTTTAGGTCATATTTATGCATTTCTATATAGAGAGAAATTCTAAAGGTTTCACAAACCTTCAAGTACCACTGTATTTGTACTACTGATTTATTACAGATGATTAATTTATTTTTCATACAGTCTTCAGACCCCAAACCTACGTATCGTGGCTAATTGACCACATTTGTGTCAAGGGCCATGGAATACTGTGTACATTTCATTTTTGGCCGAGCTGCTATTTTAATGCTCTTGTGTTGAGGTTGTGGTCCGGTCACACTGCATGTTTCTTTTAACTGTGCAGAACTGCTTTCACCCCTTTAGTGCCCCTAAGAGCACTAAAGGGCACTTAATGCCATGGATAAAAAAAAATATTTCAGGCTTCTATACAGTTTGAGGCTCTATTAGCACAGCTGCAGTCCCTCTCTGCCTTTGTGTTAAGTAGGTGAAGCGTTAATCCTGGCTTCCATAACTTCCTGACACAATGGGGAAAAAAAAAAATTTCTCAGGGTGAAATGTATTTATAGGCATTAGAAAGTCACTGAAATGTCTCGGAGAGGCATTAAAGTCCCAAACCCTGGAGCAATCAGTTCACTAGTCACTCTTCATTCAACAGATTCACTCAGTATAGTGAAAATCCAAGCAGGAATTCAACATATATAAGATCCATACTCATACTCATAACACACCACACATTTAACCTAAATTATTATTCAGTTATTCAGCTTAAAGAGTATAATTCAGTTAGGATGCCCAATGTAGTGTGTAAGTGTGAGTGAATGTAATGGGAATGCTGATGTTTAAACACAGGGAAACTGAGTATGGAAAGCTTTTGCAAAAGTTTGTTGATAAATTACAAATCTTTCATAAAGTAGCATCATTATGTTTTACTCTAGAATGGGACATTTCTATTGCAAAACATTAAATGTCTCCATGATTCTATGATTCACCAAACGCAGAATTATTGGCTTTTTTTTTTGTGGCTAGTGGTGCAGTGGTTCATGAAGATTGATCATTTTAGAGCAAATTGTGTTTGACTCTACCAGGAGGTTAAAACTCGGTAGTAGATGTGGGCACCAAACATTCATGTAAATAAACACAGGAAAGAATGTTTTGGGGGAAAAAATCAGTGTTTTGAAATGACCATCTCATCGTTAAAAATTTTAAAATGGGTGAACTAAAGAGGGATGTCCACATAAACAAACTTTACAATATAAAACACCTTGAAATGCTTTTGTATTAAGGTGTCTCTAACATTGTTAGACATCACAGGAAGAGACATCTCTGATGGATGTTTCCACTAAACTATGTCTGAATACTGAATATATATTCACAGCATGTAGTCAAAGACTATAATGGAAGTTAACGGGAAAAATGGAAAATGTCTAATCCATGCAGGATTACAGGATTAAAAGCCTAGTAACCCAGAATCTGGAGTGCCTTTAATCTGATCACTAAGTATTTTCAGACAACTCTAAGGGCTGAGATAAATGTAGCATATGATAAATTCGCAGTATGATAACTGTCCATCCAGAAATCTTGGCTCTCTGTATGTCTGTGGATTGTTTTGTGGGTTACTTTTTGGTTTTGATCCAGATATCAGCATGAAGACTTTAATTAACACCAACTGCGTAAAGTGACAATTTATGCACAGCAAAAAGTAGCAAGTTTTCTACAGCTGTCATTTGTTGCAGATCTTCTGAGCCTCCCAAGGACAATATTTATCAGAATCAGTATTATACAACAAATATACAGTATGAATAGCCAAAAATAAATTACAATACTGTATTTGGCATGTTTTGATATTGCACTAATCAATATAACCTTTCACCTGTGACCTTAGATCCAAATGTGCCAACATTTTTGGAGAAATACTTTTAATTTTCAATTCATATTTTAAAATTATTATTATATCTAAGTAATAATAATACAACCAAATTAACCCAACTAATTAATTAGTTGCAAAATGTTCCTCCAGCTGTTTCTTTTTAGTTACACTTACTTTTCAGGCCTTTACCACATATAAAGCCCCCGTCCCAACTTTTTTGAGACGTGTTGCTGCCATCAAATTCAAAATTACCTTATTTTTTTCCTTAAAATGGTGCATTTCCTCATTTTAAACATTTGATATGTTTTCTATGTTCTATTATGAATACAATATGGATTTATGAGATTTGCAAATCATTGTATTCTGTTTTTATTTACATTTTATATCTATATCTATATCAACTTTTTTGGAATTGGGGTTGTAGTTTCAATCTGGAAATTTGCCCCCTTGAAAAATCAGGGTAAACCAGACACATCAATGATGCCTCCAGCAGAAATTAGTCTCAGGATTGCCAAGTCTTATCTGCCAAATCAGACATATTATATCTACTGTCCTATATATTTATTGTACTGCCTTGTGTGTTTATGCAGTAATGTATCCCACACTCCTGGGAGCAATGATCTGTCCCACTGCATTCCCTCTATATGGAATGAGTTAATCAAAAAACCTATCTGACTTGACTCGAAGCTGCACAGTATATTACTTTACTTTACTTTATTGTTTTTATCACAGCATTGACACGAGTGTACAAGGAGTGAAAATCTTTCGTGCATAGACTTTGTGTGATTTATTATCACAGCTTATAATGGAATATATAATATATAAAATTATAATTAATGAAAAATGAGAAATGTCTCATCTATGCAGGATTACAGGCATCATAACCTAGAATGTGGAGTGCCACTTTCCAGAGAGCATCACGTCACAGATATAAAAGATTTTATAACAGCACCATTCTGAGGGCTCTCAAATTTATTCTCATACAGGCTATGCAGTAAAACATACAATGTTATATTAATATAGATGCTTGTGTGGTATAATGTGATAATGAGGTGTGAAATACTAGTAATGACTAGTTTAGGATCCATATGAAGGAAGTCTAAAATCCAAAAAGATAGAGAAGGCAAGGGTCATCATACATTCAAATGACAGAACCAGACAATTAATCCAAAAACTAGTCGGAGTTCAAAGACCCCCTGCTGGGCAAACAATTCACACCTCTCCACAATAACATTGGTACAGAGATAAAACAGACAGCACAACTAAAGTTTTTTTTTATTTTGTTTTATAGTAAAACACAGTATACAACTACCACAATAAAATTATAACATTTAAACCTAGTAGGCTAGGTAAAAAATAAATACTTATGAAAAACTGCAAATTCTTAAAGCCCTGAGTGTCTACTTTCATATGAGCTATTAACCACTACTGTGTGACATCACAAATAAAAAGGCGGAAGTTCCTTTTTGTTTTTGGCTTCTGGTAAAAAGAGTTAAATATGTGAATTAAAAACACCCAAGCCTATACATCTACCTCTTTTTCTGGTAAAACAGTGTTGCATTTTTGAGCCAGAGAGACTCTGGTAAACACTGTTGGGTGTGCTATTATAGAAAACAAAAACATCAAATACAAGCTGGTGTGATGCATTTCCACCCCAAAGTTGAATATTTTCTAATAACAGCGCATCCCGATGCATTTTATTCCTTTTATACCACAGCAATTTGCCAACGGCTGCAAGTTTTTTCTTGTTTGTTTGTTTTTTTCAATTACATTACAACACTTTGTCCTTTTCATCAACTCTTTAAAAAAAACAAAAAAACATGTTTTTAATCCATTTATTATTAGACTTCAATTATGTGGAATGTCTGCCCCATACTGATACAGCTGCAGTTATTGTCAGAGCTGCCGCTACTGAAAATGAATCAACACCTTCTGATCAGTCAGATTTGAGAAGAAGACAGAAGAACACTTGCCTATCATGTGTTCGAGACTAACTCAGATTTTCTGATGAGATGTTCAGTTCTCCCTGTTTCCTAAAATAACGCAGCAAAACTGTGCAGCAATAATTTTCACATTTTGACAGTCTGGGTACTCAAATGAATTCCACTGAAAGGATTTGCTCATTATTAAATCATGTTTTATAAAGTTTAGGGTGACTTTAACAAGTCTTGCTAAAATATTTTTACTGAATAACTGCAGTGCTATATGGCATCCTTATTAAACACAGAAAGCTGTAAAACCATGATATTGCTACACTATTATCATAGTGTAAATGTATTGTACTGTTTCACCCCTAATTCATATAAACCACAAAAAAATGATAGAAATGACATTGATGCAAATGTCTGTAGCATGAGCATTAAGAACTTAAGAGCACTGGTGGAGGAGCATCCTGAAATCAGTGACAGATAACACGTTATCATCTAATGGCCTCATGTTGTTTGCTTCCTCCTTAATGACCCACTGTCAAATCATAACATGCAGGCTGTATATCATCAGTGCTTCATATGGTCTATTAATAACAACATGTGTATTTTTAGAGGCTTTTAGCTTCAAGTTGTCTGAGAGTAAAGACTCCGTTCTCCTTAATGAGTTGGTAAAGATGAGAGAAATAGAAAATGTGCTTTTATACATTACATGTGTAATGAATCAATCATTACTAGCATTATTCTTTTCCACCAGAATAATGTAATGGATCAACTTTAAACATGAAAAACGAAACAGAAGCACATGCTTGGATTCGAAGCACCTTTTTAAAGGAGACGAGTTTTAAAGCGTGCCCGCATTATCTACCAGAATATGTAGTAACTCGGATGAATCTGCAACGTTTAAAAATAATTCTCCACCAGTTACAATTTATGTAACGAATTAAAAGATGTTTAACACGTTTAAATGTATTCTCCAATTTATATAAGGAATTAGCTCAAATGGCGTGAAATATATCTATATATCTAATCAACGCGTGTTGTGACCAGTTATAAATATACATCAGCCATGAAAGGGAATTCATGTAGGTGCACATATACATATAGATAATTAACTACAACGGATTATAATTAATTATGACTATGTATGTGGTCTAGATCAGCTTTTAAGATTAGCTGTAGTCTAGTTTAGAATTATGAACTCTAAAGAGGGAGTTTATCCTTCTGGCCAGGAAGGAAATCTCCGTTTCCAGAGAGCGTAGCCGAGATCTGTAGCGTTTAAGGGACTCATCACGTGACCAAAACAGAGACAATCAAGCGTGGGATAATAGATTTTAATAACTAGGTGTAACTATGGATACACACAACTAACTCTAAGCAAAACATACATATGTACATCTATATACAAGGAAAGAAAAGGTATAGAGAGAAAGTAATGAAATAAAAGGGAATAGCAGACAAAAACACAACTAATTAGCCTTTTTCAAAACCAGCAACGAACTTAAATCTCCTGTAAACAGGGGTACAATCTTAAACGCAGATATAGAGCCATTAACTATACTTGCATGGCTTTGGTTTGAAAGTTTGCGCGAGGTCATGTAGAGTTCGCTGGTTCGTCGTGCCATTTGAAAACGCGTGAGCCGTGAGGCGGTTGCATCTTTTTGTCCGGGAGAGAGAGATCCTGGCTTCCTCTTCCCGGGGCACGTGGCCCCGGGGGAGAGAAACCGGAAGGAGCGTAGAAGTGAAGTTGAAGAGTGTGAGTAAAGAGAGACTATAGAGGAGAGAGTTTCAAAGCGTGGTGTTGTTTTAAAGACAACACCAACACACACGCCTCTTTGGGCTATTGGCCAATCAGGAAGTTGGATTTGTTGGCGGGATGAACTCTCTTTGTCTGGTCTCAGACCTGGATTTGCATGTCCAGGGAGGAGCCGGTTTAAACCGTATTATGTGTGAAATTAAGAGAAAGCATGAAATAATGTATCCCATTGCAATATGATATGCATAATCGATCAGAGTATCGCAAGACGATTAACCACATACCAAATTCGATGGACTTGTAACAAATATTACAAGTAAAACATGGTTACAGGCATTTAAAATAATATCCTAAGTTAAGACTATCTAAAATCATTAAGGTTAGTTACATAAACACACAATATATGTAAACAAGATAACATCACACTATTTAGGCATCAAATACGTTCAGACGTTACACATGTAAGCAGAGGTGGGAAGTAACTTTGTTATTGTACTTAGGTCTGTTTTTTAAGTATCTGTACTGTACCTGAGTTTCACCTAATTCTTTTGAGAAAAATAAAAATCTATGCTTTCTTTTCAAGCACAACATCACTACATATCTCGATAATCATATATTTCATAAGTCATAAGGAGGCTTTTTATTATCAGACAGCTTCAAGGAGACTAATAAAACTTTAACTGTAATCTGTCGGCTATGTACACTTTGTATTTATCAAGGCAGTTTGTGCCTTGCGCATGCACAGTACTGTGATAGCTAACTACTAGTTTGTATCATCAGAGTTATTATAATGCTAGCTAGCATTTGAGAGATTAGGACTAAAGCTATTGTTAGTTAGCCTTAGCTGATGTTTTCCCATGTTCCTTGGTTCCTTTGTAAAAGGTGGCATTAATTTACCATCAGTAACTAAAATCAGTGTGTGAACTGAAGTGCAGTCTTTATCTTTTGTGAATCTTTCTTATACTTTTATTTCCATGTGGTAGCTCAGTGGTTAAGCTGTTGAACTTCTGACCAGAAGGTTATGAGTTCGAATCCCAGCCTCTCCAAGCTGTCACTGCTGGGTTGTTGAACAAGGCATTTAACCCTCAACTGCTCACATGTATAAATGAGATAAATATAAGTCACTCTGGATAAGGGCATCTGCCTAATGTAGTGTGTTTTTTTGTTCTTACTGGACTGACAGCCATGTTAAGACTCAAACACGCACACACAGAATCAGTTTTTAACAAGACTTTTCATACTTGTTTAGGTGCTATTCTTAGGGGATTCACATAATAAATGGAAATAATGAGTAATTTGTGTCCCCGTGTTTCTTTCTATATCACAGTGAACTCTTGCCAATTAGCTAGCAGGCTATTACAGTACAAAGTTAACATCTACCTACCTTTATCTACCTACCTTTTGCTCCAGTTTATTATAAGATTAAGTCAGGAAAAAGGACTTGTTGTACGAACCCCATTTCCATAAAAGTTGGGATTTTGTCTAAAATGCAATAAATACAAAAATCTGTGATTCGTCAAGTTTCTTGAAACTTTAATTAACTGACAAAAGTACAAAGATATTCAGCGTTTCCACTGACCAACTTAATTGTATTTTGTAAATATAAACAAATATAGAATTTGATGCCTTCAACACACTCAAAACAAGTTGGGACAGAGGCAAAATAAGACTTTAGAGTTTACAGAATATTCAAGTAACCCCATTTTGGAGGATCAGGTTAATTGGTAACAGGGGAGGGGATCAGGATTGGGCATAAAAGGAGCATCCACCAAAAGCTCAGTCTTTGTAAGCAAGGATGGGTCGTGGCGCAACACTTTGTGCCAAACTTAGAGAGAATTGTCAGTCTGTTCAAAATAATACTGCTCAACGCAAGATTGTACAGAACTTTCACCATCTACAGTGCATAATATTGTGAAAAGATTCAGGGAATCCGGAGAAATCTCAATGCGTAAAGGGCAAGGCCGAAAACGACTGTTGAATGTGCGTGACCTTCGAGCTCTCAAGCGACATTGCCTGAGAAATCATCATGCTACTGTGATAAATATAACCACATGGGCTCGGGAGTACTTCGGAAAACCGTTGTCACTTAACACAGTCCGCCGCTGCATCCAGAAATGCAACCCAAAACTCTATTATGCAAGGAGGAAGCCACACATCAATTCTATACAGAAACGCCGCCGAGTTCTCTGGGCCCGAGCTCATCTCAGATGGACTGAAAAGCAGTGGAAACGTGTGCTGTGGTCAGATGAGTCCACGTTTCAGCTTGTGACAAAGACAAGGACAAAGAAATGGACACAGAAAATCCTGCTAATATGACACACATTTGCTATGTACAAAAGTGGATACTGTGTAAAAGCATAAAACACAATGAGGTGTGCTGTTATAGGAAAATAATCAATGGCCCAACATGAGTTATTACCACACCGAAGTGTTTTATTCTTCTTATGCTGCAGACTGTTACAAAGCGCTAAACTGGAGACTCATTCCATAAATGTTAAATAAACTTCTTCTTACAGAAAACCTCACCATATCACTGATTACATTGTGGTAGCTGGGCCACAGATTGAGCATTGGCTGTAATTGGGAGGAGGAGTCATGGAGAATGAGTGGGGTAATGAATGAATGTGTGCACCTGTGTGTAGTAAATAATGAAGTGTATTTATAGATTGCTTCTGCTGTAGTGAATTTTCTTTGACCCCGCAGGAGAGAGACTACTCAAACAGAAACGACCTTGAACATTAGCAGACCTGATGACAAAGGAAACATTGTGTGTGCCTTTTGTTTGTTTGTTTGTTTTTAAATACGTAATTTAGTTTGCTAAAAGAAGCGTTGAAAAGCACTCCAGCAAAATAAATAGAAATTCAGTGTCGATCTCGCCGAACCCTCGCCGAACTCTCACTGACTACCAGGGTGTTCTTTGTTAAATAATAGCACTTTTTTTATTATTAGTCCTTATGTGAGCATCTGCGGTACAAGTCACTGTGATATAGCCGTTACCATAGAAACAATAATATATTACATCAACCACTTAACATAAACGTGTGATTTTCCTGGCAGCTCATCATGTTTGTGAGGAAATTAAATATCCATAAGCCTGATTGCACGGTAAAAGAAGCTTTTCCGGTGTTTGATGGTTTTCACGCACACTGATCTGAGGTGCTTGCTGGAGGAACTGGTGTCCTGGGTGTGAGGAAATTTTTTCAGCTTGCTTCCTGACTCTGGCTCTGGAGGAGAGCAGGTTTCCTCCTATGAGCTTTTCAACCAACTTAATACATTGCATTCTGTTCAGCTCATTACTGGTTGCAGAGCCAAACCACACTGCTATCAGTGAGAACAGGCTCACTGATAGCTGTGTAGAACTGGTCCAACAGCTCCTGTGGTAGATACTGGGATTCTTCAGCTGTCACAGGAAGTACAGCCTCTAATGGGCATTTTTGGCAATAGAATCAGTGTTGGATTCCCATTTAAATTCCTGAGAGATCATGGTTCCCAGGAACTCCACAGAAATCACAGTCTTGTCCAGTATGGCAAGGGAGGGCAGTGGTGGGGGTACCTCCAAGTGTCCACTGTCTGCTCCATTATTTTCACTGTGTTCAGCTCCAGGCTGTTCACCATCTCAGATGAGACAGATGACTGTTGTGTTGTCTGCACACTTCAGGAGTTTGCAGAAAGGTCCTTGAAGGTGCAGTCATTAATGGACCCTTGGCATAGACCTCTGAGCAGTCAAGGTGCTCTGTCGGACCTCTATCATGTCTTTCAGAAGGGCCAACACCGGTCTCTCAAACATCTTCATAACCAATGAGGTCAGGGCAATGGGCCTGTAGTCATCAAGCCACTTGGGGTGCAAAGAGTTTTGGGACAGGGATGATTGTGGAAAGTTTGTCACAGGAGGGAAGAACAAACATGTCCATGAAATGTGCACATAATTTTTATGATTTAAAATAAGAAATAAAAATGTATAGTTTAACCTGATGTTAATGTAGTTTTTATTCAACAAATTAAAGATGTTTGCTTGCTATATGTTTTGGATAATTTTGGTTGATTTCTGATTGGTCTAATGTAGGCCTAGTGGAGTGTGTGAATCTGCACAGTGTCATGCTGGAGAGGAATTTCACCATATTAGGGCATAAATAGTGTGTGTGAAACCTAGGACGAAAAAAACTCCACTAGGGAACTGTGTGTATATGAAGAATCTAAACATAGCAAGGATGGTCAGATTGAGGTTTGAACCCTCCTTCTATCTTGCTCCACCCCCTCAACCCCCTCAACCCCCGCTCCTTCCTTTGTGGACATCATTACAGAAGCAACATAATAGAGAATATAATACATAGTGGTATTCAGTGGTATTCAAACTGTGTGGCCAAGGGGCACTATTGCAGGGGAATAAGCAGAATGGATTTTTTTGTTGTTGTTGAATACTTTTGATCACAAAGTTTAATGATCAATATATTTTAAACATACAATCTACCACTGTTCTGTTTAGTACCATGGGAAAGAAGAAGTAGTAGTAGTAGTAGTAGTAGTAGTAGTTGTTGTTGTTGTAGAAGAAGAAGAAGAAACTTTATTGTCATTGTAACATGTAATTTCATTTGACAACACTCCTAAAGCAGCTTTCAACTCAGTTATGGACAGTAACTATACGATATAACCATAACCATATGACATATAACTATATGATATAATTATAGACAATAAACAAGGTGGTCTAAAGTGACTGGTGTAGAGAATGGCACTGTAAAAAATAAGAATAAGGCACTTTAGTATATAAAATATAGACATAAAATATAAAAATTGAAACACTATGCGCATTCAAGTGGGAGATAATGTGCAAATCTGTATTATCAGGACTGTGTTTTTGCACTGATTTAGTTCAGTGTGAATTGCACTCTTGTAAGGTGCTATCCAACATACGCAGCATATAGTTGTTACACTGATTTAGTGATTTGTGTTGTGCTGATTCAGATCAATCTGTATTGCACTGTTTGTAAGGTGCTATCTGGCATTAGCAGCAATTAGCATTCAGCCTTGAGAGTGCAGGGTCTGTGTGTGTGTGTGTGTGTGTGTGTGTGTGTGTGTGTGTGTGTTTAGCAGCCGTTGAGGGACTGGTTGCAGGAGAGGGAGGTAACAGCTCTTGGAAAGAAGCTGTTCTGTAGCCTGTTAGTCCATCTGTAGATTGTCCTGTACTGCTTGCCGGACAGTAGAGGGACAAACAAGTGGTGACCTGGATGGCTCGGGTTTCCCAACAATGCTGCAAGCTTTCCTTAGCAGTCAGCTGCTGTAGATGAAGTCTAGGCAAGGGAGCTCAGTCCCACAGACTCGCTGAGCTGCTTTCATCCCTTGGGGTAGGTGTCTCCGGTTTGCAGCAGTGTTAGCATACCACACCATTGCGCATACTCTCTATGGTGCTGCGGTAAACGTTTGTCAAGAGGGGTGGAGGTACCCTGGCCTTCCTGAGTTTCCTGAAAAAGAACAGTCTCTACTTGGCTCTTTTCATTAGGTAAGATGTGTTGAGAGTCAGATCTTCTGTGATGTGGACACCCAGGAACTTAAAGCTTTCCACTCTTTCCAACTCGTCTCCATGTACAGTATGTGGAGGGCAGAGTGTGTGGATCTCTTGGTCGTCCTGAAGTCTACTATGATCTCTTTGGTTTTAGTGGTGTTGAGGACTGGGTTGTTCTCTGGCTACCACTTCACTAGGTTTTGCACCTCCTCCCTGTAGGCCATCACATTCTCGTTGAAATCAAACCCACAACATTGGTGTCATCTGCAAACTTGACTATTGTGTTAGAGGACTGTTTCGATGTGAAGTCGTTTGTAAACAGGGGGAAGACAAGAGTGCTGAGAACGCACCCTTGTGGCATGCCTGTGTTCAGGATGAGGGTGGAGGATATGCAGTCTCCAATCCTCAAGTTCTGGGGTCTGTTGATTATGAAGTCCATAATCCATGAGCAAAGTGGCCAAGC
>CM042539.1:1463754-1561254 GCA_023630585.1 Cranoglanis bouderius
AATAGAAATTGTCATTACTTGGCAATTATTGCAGAGTGGGAGTTCCGTATCGGCATACAGCTATTTTTATTTGTCTGTGTGTTGGCCATATAACTGATCAGAGTCAAAGCGAGACTGACTCACAGTACACTGTGTTTTTGAGGACTCGTCGATCTCAGTGTGTTCACTCATCTGTGCTTTGGCTTTAGGCAAAAGCCAGACTGCATCCTGTTCTGTTACACAAGCCACACTAATGGCACGTTGAGTCATTTTAGGGCGTTATAGATCACGGACACGGCGTTCGATGAATTTAAAGGTTTAACGTTTTGATTGTGGCTTTTTTCCTTCTCTTCTATTCAGATTTTAAACTGAAAATGGTTGCATCTGCATAAAATTATATGCTAGACTATTAGTACTTGGACTAGGATTCTTCTTCTTCTTCTTCTACCAGACTGTAGGTCATCCTGTAGTCCTTCCCACTACTTGGGAAAAAGAGATGAGCCTTACTGGCCTGATGGTGGCGCTATAGTGCAGCATTTTAAGTTTTGGCCAAAATCGTAACGACTAAATTATTGATTTCTTAGCATAGTGGGAACACAGTTGCATCAAAACCACATTGAGATTGGTAAACAATATGGCTACCACATTACAATCAATCCTAGTGGGGTGGAGCTTAGTTTTATCAAATACCTGTACCCCATAAAATATGAAAGCCATATTCAGAACAAGATTCTGAGGATGTCTCCAAAGTTTGGGGCATGATCATCCATAGTCGGCAGAATAAAGTTCAAATAACTGTTTTGCAGGAACAATAAATACAGGGATTTCACAGGGTTAGTACTTGTCATGAAACTTGAACGGTATGTTCATCTATGGCAGGGGTCTTCAATCATATCCACAAACGGCAGGTTTTCATTCCAGCCACAATGGCCCATTGTGGATAAGATTGAAAACCCCTGACCTGTGATCTTTTTAGTGTTCTATGTAACTTGGCAAGAACTGGCCACTGTGTGATTAGGGGCCATGGTATTTTCGAAGTATGCTTGGACTCCACAGATCGCCACTCCAGCTATATATATATAGTAATTATTATTATTATTATTAGTAGTAGTAGTAGTAGTAGTAGTTGTAGTAGTAGTAGTAGTAATAGAAATATTACTAAAGCTGTGCTCTGGATAAAAGTGAGTGCCAAAGGAAAAAATTGGGGAAAATATTGTTTGAAAATGGCCAATAATAACACTTTTGGAGTAAAAATGGCAAAAGTGCCTTGCATGGTAGTTCTGCTGTCATTGTTATGTGTGAATGGGTGAATGAGACACAGTGTAAAGCGCTTTGTAGAACTACAAAGGTTAAAAGGTGCTATATACGTACAGACCATTTACCATTTTATTTATTGTTCGCTAGCTTCAGTAAAGTAAGGTCCTATTTAAGTGACAAAAAGTAGTTTTTTTTTTCATTACCTTGTAGTCTTTCAATTAGTTAATACTTTTAATAAGTGTCTTTCAATGTCACAAGTATATAAAAGCAAAATAAATAATTACAATTTATGCATCTGTTAAGAATTTTCCTTTGGATGCATCTCTACGTTTTAGACACAGTTCTAAATCTTGGTTTCTATTACAGAAATCACGTTCAGGTCTGGAAAAGGGTAAATAAAACTGTTCATTAAAAATGGCTGGGGTGAAGCAAAAAAGATGAAAACGGATAGATCTCTCTCTTTTTTTTTTTTCTTTTACATCCACCTGCATAAACATCTGCCCTCAGAAGGATCCCAAAGCATGAAGGAACTTGGACAAAAGACAGATTGGGAATTTTACAGTAACAGTGGTAATGCTATAAAATTTAAAATGTCTAGGACAACAGGAGTGAACTCAGTGCACACTACAGACTGAGTGAAATTAGATCAGAGACGTCAGTCACTGACCGGCAGGAAAAATGCTTTTAAAGCAATGAAACACCTGCATGATGGATGCTTTTAACGCGCAGACACACACAGACACACAGAGACACACACAGACACACATTCCTTTATCAGTGTGTGGGAGGAACAGGATCCCAGATTGCAGTTTGCTGTATTTAGATCACATATCATCCGTGTCAAAATAGCTCAAGGCAATCATGAGATGATTATTATTTTTCTGGTTGTTTGTTTTAGGAATTTTCAGCCTTTTTATTTCTTTATTTTAACCTTCCAGGTTTGGTGTGATTGAACTGAAACCACAGCCATGGATGAAATGGATGTGCCGCAGCTGAAGAAAGAGGTAGAGAGCCTCAAGTACCAGCTGGCGTTTAAGAGGGAGAAATCATCCAAGACAGTCACAGAGTAAGAATTATACCGATTGTTGACATAACGGCCCGGCCCATATGAAAATTGTCATCCATGCAAATGATAAGTAATAATATCCGCTGATCATTTTATATGGTCAAAATATTAAGGGGACATCAATAGTTTTAGTTACTGTAAGTAGAGCCTTACAGGTATACACAGAAATCCACAATGCACTGAAATGATATAAAAATAAAAGAAACAAACACACACTGATTAATACACGAGTCATTAGCACCTCCTTCATGAATACAGCTTTTCTGCAGAACATTTAAAGAGACCTTGTCACTAATTTCACACTAATTTCAGGTATGTGTTTCTACATATCTCTGATAAAAATGCACCTTGAGTGACTTTCATATTAATATTTACAATTAGTGTAATCTTCAGTGTTGTCCAAGATTTACTTAGTAATGAAATTCCAAGTTGACGTTTTAATGTCTTCCAAAGACATGGTCTGTTTTGGTCTGTTTTCACTTTGGTTAACGGTTTCCTACATTACCCACAATGCCACTTGACTTCCTGCTGATAGTGGTGCCAATGGGATTTAGCCCCCATTTCATTTCTACCCGATGAGAGAGATGCAGCAGCACTTTAGTCCTGTAGTCTGTCCAGCTCTCTCACCTCCTTATCTGTACACTCTGTGCTCAAACAGATCAGCTTCCAAAGCTTCAACTTTCATGATAATACCACCGTCAGCACCATCGTTCTAGTCATCTCGTAGATCACTAATTAGCCGAGCCTGGTCCCTGCCGTAACTCCGCGTGACTGCGTCATATATCTGCAACTTTGAGTACTTCTACATACATGAAAATACTAATTATCCAACAAATTAGTATCAGAAGTGCTTAGCACATCACTTATGTTTCAGTATAAACACATTTTATGTGTTTTATGCTGGATATAACAAGGATTTTTAAGTCCACTTGAATAATAAAAATAATCCAGTAGTTTCTCACACAATGACTAAACCATCCCCATGTCTTATCCTGTCTTTGTCATCCTCTGTGAATGTTGTAATCAGATCTTCACTATTCTTTAATGTTAATGATATATGATTTGTGTCAGACATTTTTACCCTCAGCCTGTAAAGAGCCACTCTGCTTTAACACGCATTAACAAACTTTTCACTTAAATACTACCTACACTTAATCAGCTGCCAGCAGCCGGTTCTCTCCACTTCTAATCACATTACTCTGTAACTGCTGATTCATACTAAAATACCTGCTACAATTTACTGGCACATTCACACTTACTGCCCTTTATATTGTACATTCATCTCAACATGCACGTCTGGTAGTCCTCACTTTTTAAGATCTTGTTTCTTTTTCTTATTTTGTACAATATTGAAAAGCACCCTTTGTTGAACATATAGATGTTTCTAGTGCAATCTTTTCCTTGTGCATATGAGAAGAAAATGGAAGTAAGATGTTCTAAATCCATGTTAAATACCAATCCAATATATAATGAAATAATGTCAAAGTCCTTATAGTCATCATAAAGCACTGTAGTAATACCATGGGCAGTATCATGGGTAAATACACTCTGTGGCCGAAAGTGTGTGGTTCTTCTGTGGTTCCTCCCCAAATTTGTTGTCACAAAGTTGGAAGCACACAGTTGTATAGAATGTCTTTGTATGATGTAGCATTACAGTTTCCCTTCACTGGAACTAAGGGGCTCAAACATGTTCCATTATAACAATGCCCCTGTGCACAAAAGGCAGGTCCATGAAGACTAGGCTGGAGTGGGAAAACTCAAGTGGCCTGACATCAACCCCACTGAACACCTTTGGGATGAATTGGAACACCGACTGTACCCGAGGCCTCCTCGCCCAATAACATTGCTTGACTTCACTAATGCTCTTGTGGCTGACTGGGCAAATCCCCATAGCTACATTCCAAAATCTAGTGGAAAGCCTTCCCAGAAGATTGGAGGTTATTATAAGAGCAAAGGAGGGACTAAAACTGGAATGGGATGCTCAAAATGCACAAATGGGTGTAGTGGTCATGTGTCCATAATATTTTGGCCATAAAGTGTATGAAATAAACATAGTTACCATGAAGTACTATAGCACAACCATGATAGTGTCATGGATACCATAAAGTACCATAGTGAAAACCATGGTAAACCATATTGAATTTTCCAAAGAGTGGTATATTTGTACTTATAAAAAAAAAAACAATCATCAGATTCTGAGGAGCTTCTTTTCCATCACTATTTCAGTCTGCATCCCAGATCTTAGCTCAGAAATACCAAACATTATGAATCAGTGTGAAACTCCCACACGCAACATGCTGGACGTCTGTCATTTTTATCTCTGCAAAACTCTTCAGATGATCTGCGGCAGTTCGAGTTTAGCACGATTTAGCACCGTTTCTGAAGTGCTAATGTTTGATAGAGGAATTCTTATTAGGATTCATTATAACAATTTTACTTTTTGTATTACTTGAACACTATGTTATGCTAATTAGCAGATAAGAATATGAGATATCCCACAATATAAATCGGCACAGTCAGCTAAAGTCAGACAGGCTGGTTTAAATATTTAGGAAACTGCTGATGACACCTGGGATTTTCACATACAACAATCTCTAGGGTTTACAGAGAATGGTGCGAAAAACAAAAAACATCCAGTGAGTGGCAGTTCTGTGGGTGAAAAAAAAAATCGTTGTTGTTGAGAAAGGTCTGAGGAAACTGGCAAGACTGGTTTGAGCTGACAGGAAGGCTACAGTAACTCAAATAACCACTCTTTAACCTTGGCGAGCAGAAAAGCATCTCAGAATGCACCACATGCCAAACCTTGAGGTGGATGGGCTACAACCACAGAGGGTTCCACTCTTGTCAGCCAAGAACAGGAATCTGAGGCTACAGTGGGCACAGACTCACCAAACCTGGATAAAAGACTAGGCATGTTTTTCCAATCTTCAGCTGTACAGTTTCGGTGAGCCTGTATAAGCATACAGTTGAGGTCATAAATTTACATACGCCTTGCAGAATCTGCACAATGTTAATATTTATTTATTTATTTTTAATAAGGGGGATAATAAAAATAGCATATTGTTTTTTTATTTAGTGCTGCCCTGAATAAGCTATTTCACATAACAGATGTTTACATATAGTCCACAATAAGACACAATAATAGCTGAATTTGCACAAAAGAACCAGTTCAAAAGTTTACATACTCTTGATTATTAATACTGTGTGTTGTTACCTGGATGATCAGCGACTGTGTTTATGTTTTGTGATAGTTGTTCACGAGTCCCTCGTTTGTCCTGAGCAGTTAAACTGCCCACTGTTCTTCAGAAAAATCCTCCAGGTCCTGCACATTCTTTGCTTTTCCAGCATCTTCTGCATATTTGACTCCTTTCCAACAGCCGGCTATATGATGCTGAGATCCATCTTTTCACACTGAGGACAACTGAGGGACTCGTACACAACTATTACAAAAGGTGCAAACATTCACTGATGCTTTTGAACTGGATGATCTGTTTATAGATCTTTTTTTGTCATTTAGTACTGCCCTTCAGAAGCTACATAAGATATGTTTACCAGAAGACAAAATAATAACAATTTACACCGATCATCCTGTTCAAATTTTACTCAATGTAGGTCTTCCCCAAACTGCTGCCATAAAGTTGGAAACACACATTTGTTTAGAAGATCTTTAGTTGTTGTAGAATTAAGATTTCTCTTCACTGGAACTCAACCCCAGTGAACAACTTGGGGTTGAATCGGAACGCTGACTGCATGCCAGGTCTTCTCTCCCAACATCAGTACCCAAACTCACTAATGCTCTTGTGGATGAATGGGCATAAAGTCCCTATAGCCACATTCCAAAATCAAGAACAAAGAAGACCGACTCCATGTTAATGCCCATGGTTTTGGAACGGGATGTTCAACAAGCATCAGTGGGTGATGGTCAGGTGTCCACATACTTTCGGCCATATAGTGTAAGTTCTCTGTTGTTCCACTGTCCGCTGATGATGAGGTTATGGAGCAGGAACATCATAGACATTGTGACAGCTGGTATTTGATTACACACTGAATTAATTAGGCGTATGTCTGTTTTGTGTCCGTGTCTGTTTTGGGATTCAAAAACTTGATCAATTTGTGAGAAAAGCACACTAAGCAAGCAATGTTTTAGACATCTTTAGGCAGAATGAATGCATTTAGAAAGTAGCCTAAATAAAAAAAACATCTCTGTCATTTTGGAAAAATATATTTATGTTTTCTGAAAGCAGAAAACAAAGTAATCAAAGTAATTTATTGGCAGAAAAACTCAAATTTGTAAATTTTAGACTTCAGCCGCAGCAACATCTGATGAGTTTTCACAGGCCACACTACATCTTGTGTTCACTGTTTATAACTTCTACCGTGCATTCGATGGGTAATACACAGAATAGCACTGTATAACAATTATCGAAAATGACCACTTTCAAGCATCACATTAGAACAGATTCTATGTATTCCAGTGTTTGGGACGGAGGCTTAAATTGACCAACATTCTAATACAAACAGCAATGCCCTACTCCTCTAATCTATCTATCCCTTTAGCTTTCAATCTGTCTGTCTGCCTGATGTTCACTTCCTCTTCCTGTTCCAGCTTGGTGAAGTGGATTGAGGATGGCGTACCCACTGACCCATTTCTGAACCCTGAGCTGATGAAGAATAACCCGTGGGTGGAAAAGGGCAAGTGTGTGATCATTTAGGATGGAAACAACGGAACAGCACAGCTCTGAATGTCCACACACACACACACACACTTACACACACTGAGGCATTAGCACCGTTCAGTCACTTGCAAGATCTGAAACTATGCCACGCATTACTATATTATATTCATAAAGGTCAATATGTTATTAAAAACTCACTATTCTATTATATTATATAGAAAACGAACACAATCTATTTATATGCACTTAGTTATTTTAGTCTGTTACATATTAGTTTGCTTGCGCTTTTTTTTAAACTCAAGTTTTAATGTCTCACTGCCAGACCATAAGTGACAGATTAATGCCTGCAAATAAACGAGAGAAGATTTATCAATCTGAAATGTATAAATCTGTACTTTTGTCTCTTTTTCTCTGCAGAGTGTTAATCTGTCCATCACGACAGTGCACCATTTAGACAGAAACCACAGAAACATGTACACATTCAGCACCGTTTTGTTGAGTCTTTATGCTTAATTAATTTATGATCTATTTATTTATTTATGTTTTTTTTTTGTTTTGTTTTTTTAATTAACTGTTGAAGCTCTGATGGACTTGATATTTTAATATTTAGGTCTGAGGTTCCGAGTTACACTACCGAGAACGTTTTTTTTTTTTTTTCTTCACAGATAAACTGATTATGATGTTCTCTGTAGTTGAAGCTTAGTATAACAGAATCCATTTATTTATTTCTACACTCTATTATTTAACACTGAGATTAATCCAGTGTTTAGCTGCTAAGAAATCTTCATTTGATATTTCATGTATATATGATCATATTTAAGACACGTTTTTACAGACCCATCAGATATAGCTATGACTGACAAACAATTCTGGCCAAAAACAACCAAAAATTGGGGGCTTCTTCCTATAACATACTTTGACGCATCGAATAAGAAAGCGTAAGAAAGCATAAAGATATTTCATGAAAACGATGTAGAAATGTTTTATTAACATTCTAATCTTGCCTAAGCTTTCTGCAAATCATGTTGGGTAAATGTGGGCCAGTTTAACAAACATGGCTCCAAAAAAGACAGTAGCCTCTATGTATAAATGTGGGCAAAGATAGACAGTTTTCTTGGTCATTTTGATTTTTTTTATTTTATATTTTATTTATCACACGTTAAATTTAAATGCTAATTAAACCAATAAATAATAGTTGTTTTTAGACAATCGGTGTACTGGTGTCTTTCAGTGAAATGGAATCCTTAAATGCACTTTTCTCACAACAAATGTCAAAACATCACTATGTAAAGGGTTTTCTCTGATAGAGGTCGACCGATAGTGGATTTTACCGATACTGATAACCAAGTTGGGCAGTACCTGCCGATAACTGATTAATCATGATATGAAAACATGAAAATGTAACACTCAAAATAAAAGATTGCTGAATTTTTATTACAAAAATAAACAGTACTGACTGTACCATGAAAATGTATTGTACTTTTTAAAATGAAATAAATATATAAATATTAATATATATTAACTATTAATAAATATTAAAGTAAATAAAAGATATACATACAAACCGAACCAAAAAGTAAAACGCCAACTAACAAATAAAAATAGAGACATCCAAAATGAATCAAAAAACACTTTAAATAACACAACAAAATTTGTCAGTGATTTTTTGTTTCGCCTCTAGAGGCCACTCTCGTACTGTATCATTACAGCAGACCCTTCTCAGCCGCTCCCACGACGGACACAACCGGGAAAAACTCGGTGTGGATTTTTTCCGATAACCGATAGTTCCAGCAATTGGATCAAAATCGGCAAAACCAATAAATCGGTCTATCTCTATTCCCTGACCACCACACAAATGTGCTAGATGCCATCATTTTACGTTAATACAAATTACGTCTATTTGGTTTAGCAAACAAGCTAATGTTCCTCCTATTCTTATTCATTACCTAGCTGGCTAGATACCAGTGTTTTAATGTCACTAATAATAGCAAAGGTGCTTAGCTAACATTAGCCTGTGCACAAAGTAGACATGACAAGCTGTGTTTTAATTTACCTGACTGAAAAAATCAGGACCAACAGTCCAATAACTAAAACTTTACTGGACCCACATTAATAAAGAATAATATAGACTTGATTTTTTTTTGTTTTTCAATATTTCTTTAGTTTCTCGATAAGTGGTGAAATATAAACAGCTCTTGGTAGGAAACTCAGACTCTCGGACCTGACTGTGTGATGAGCAAAAGAAGAAATAACACACATTAATGCCAGTTTTCGCCATCTGATACTGCCTTGGTCACGCTTTCCTTAAAAAGAATGAATGTGTTTTGTAAGTGAACTGGCTCCGATGCACAAACAATTATTTTTTCCAAAGGCAAGGCAAGGTGTGTGTTAATTTTTGACTTCTGATTTTGTTCTGTTTTTATATATTTATCGATTAAAAAACCTACAACGTGTTAGTTAGATAATATGCATAAGATCATGGGTACTAGGTTAATGACTGAGCAATAAGTAATGGCATTTTTTATTGAATGTTTTACAAAAAAAAAACAAACATTTATCTTGAATAAAGTAGAGGAATTTTAGACAACTTTGGTGTTGTTTTTTATGAGTGTATGAATGTGTGTGCACATGATGAGCTCACAGGAAAGCAGAGACTCACATACCATAGTGTGGGTATTGGATTGAAACAGTGTTAGCTATCTAGCTAAATGTTAGTTCGCCACAACAGTTTTTCCCACTGTGTGTACCTGTGTCCTAAATAAATAATATTCTGAAATAAAATGGCACATATGGTGGCACAGTGCTATTTTGTTTTACAATGGACTGGCCCAGCATTGTCAGGATAGGCTCCAGATCCAAAGTGACCCTGACCAGGATAAAGTAGTTACTGAAGATGAATGACACAAAGGCTCTTTTTCTGTTCCCTCTTCCAGTTTCATTAAATTTGAGAGGTACAGGCAAAGAAAGCAGACTCAGTGTTATCCACATGACTCAGTCAATAAAATGGCTTAGATGTGCTATTTTTTTCTTGAGCTGGAATTTTTCCTTAGAAAGAGATTCAAACAGGAGCAACTGTATTAAATTTGTTATTAATCAGCAGTAGTAGTTTTAAAATCATTGGAGTTCCTTAATATGCTGTGAGTTGAACAAATTTTTTACTGCACTGATTTTATTTTGCTCCTCTTGGAGTTTTTTCTTGAACATGGTGAGGAGCTTATTCAAATTGTTTGGATGGACTGTAATGTTGTCAGTATAAACTTATGGAAGCACTTGAATTGGATGTTATAGACCGGGGTGTCCGATCTTATCCGGAAAGGGCCGGTGTGGGTGCAGGTTTTTATTCCAACCAAGCAGAAGCCACACCTTAGTCTGTTGAAAGTGAAGATCAACTGATTAAACAGGTGGAATCAGATGTTGGCCTGCTTGGTCTATTGTAGGCAAATTCAGATGGGCCATTATCCAGACCATCTGGTATCATCATGTATTCATAGTGCTCTATGTTGCTGTGGATGTTGATTCTACTTCCTAGAGTACCTCCCATGTGCTTGTTTCATCACCTAATGATGAAATGACCTTGTAACCTTAAAGTCATGGGAGTAGCCTATAAAAGCTAACAAATACAGCGTGTTTGTCTTCTTCCCATTCTCATCTTGCCAGAAGGTGGAAGTGGATTTCTAAGATATAAGGCTTTAATCCTTTGGTTTTGTGAATAAAGCTGTTTTAGTTACTGTTAAATCTGCACTGCCAAATAAGTTTGCATTGAAGCATACTTTGAATGGTAGTAATTCTGGCATTTGATTTGTTATCCATGTTTGTATTGGTACAAACAGGTGGGAACTGAGCTACAAAAAACAATTTTAACTCAAATGTCAACTTTTTTGAATTCTCAGTTTAGTCACCAAACTGCATAACGTTTCGCCATGATGCCAATAGAGATGCATGAAACACACAAGCTATGAGAATCCTGTATATATATTCCCTTCCTCTTTCCTTCTTGACTGTGTTGTCAAACAGTCCTCTTAAAAAAAAAAGTGAGCACCTTTGCTGCATTGTTGCAGCAGGCTCAGTCACCTAGGAAAGGAAAAGGTGAAAACTTTTGTTTTGCAAGAGAAACAGAAACATAGTATTGGCTCAGCTGCCAATAATAAAAAGTGTGTCCAGTGAGGACTCTCAAGAGCTATGGAGAATTGACCACCAGCTAGCGGGAACCGACTAAATGTCTGTATGTTGTTGTAGAGAGCCATGGGTTTTGCTGTTGAAAGACAGGGTAGCTCATTACATAAAGCAGGTGGTTGCATTGGTAGAACTCAAATTCCTGCCAAGAGGTTCTTCAATTAAATGTCATTTGAGGAAGAACGTCTCTTTCAGGAAATCTGTGAAGATTTCAAAATTTGCGCCTTCACCAGATTCTACAGACTGAGAAAAGCTTCATTGGACCCCATGTGCTCTGCAGTGTGATTGAGTGTTTTTCATGTTTAACAGAAAGCAATATCAGAACCTTGAGAAAGCAGAACGCAGAGAACAGAGATAGGACAAGCCCATGCTTATGGAAACACATAACTATTTACATTTTGCTTTGATAAGTTCATTCATTCATTTTCAGTAACCACAGGGTGTCACACACATTCACACATATACTGTATTCACACCTAGGGGCAGGGTAGTGTAGCCAATCCAACTACTGGCATGTTTTTACGAGGTGGGTGGAAAACCAGAGAATCCAGAGGAGACCCACATGAGACACGGGGAGAAACTTCTTGAAACTCCACAAAGACTGTAACCAGAGGCCAGGATCGAACTCAGGACCCTGAAGCATTTTAATGTGTAAACACACTAAAATGGCCATTGTCTCCATTTGGCCAACACACCCCACTCCACTATCATATATACCGTATGTTTATGAGTACATCATGATAACTGCCTACAGCTTCCCTTTTCCAAAGAGAGAGGCATACAACATTTTGTATTTGGTTTTACATTTGAGAAACATTCGCATGGAAACGTAGCTATATATAAACATACGCAAAAACACTCCACATACTTGCTGTCATCTTTCCAGCTTTCTCAGCTTCCGGCTCTCTTCCCCAGTGCAAGAGCAGCATTATTCTCCTTTAAATAATAGAAGACCAAAAAGGCTCATCCCGACTCTCCACTAAAGCAAGTTCATGTACAGTCGGGTTCAAAACCTGAGTCCACTGCCAAGAACTGTTTATTAAATTATTCATTATTATATAATATGATATTCTGGTAGTACTCTTGATTTTTGGACCCGACTGTACATCAGTGTACAGGGTAAAGAGTACTGATGTTTCTGTAGTTCAGTTCAAATATATCCAATCTGCCTGTGTTTTTGATTGAGTCCCCTTGGCCATCTTAAGGTTCCACTATTTCATCATCTGGAATGATGCTGGTTGGATCAGGATTGAGTTGACCTCACTGGAGACTTCAGGAGCACATGTTTGGCCTTAATTGAAACATTAGGTTGGAGGTAAGAGAAGATCTGCAAAGGTGGGTAAATGAAGGGGAGAGGCTAAAGGAACAGAGAGTATTTTATGTTAATGATCCTCATCTAAGATCCAGTGTAGCAAATAAAATACACATGGATTTCAGGATTACACTCTCAAGTTTTTTTTTTTTGTTATTCTCTACAGAGAACAGCATACGTCAAGTTCTGTTGCAAGTCAGAACCTGCCATTTAATCTTCGCACCACACATGTATGTGTGACTTTTTAATGTAAAAAGCATCATCATCAGGTCTAAATTTATCTCGGAGTCACAATGACCCATTTTAACTTTAACAAAAGCTAAAACAAAACTAAAGATGTTTTCCAAACATTACCAATGTAATGTAATGTAATTCCCGAAATTACAGTTTCATGACCTGAATTTAGTATCTTGTCTCTTCATTAAGTTGTGCACATTTAACTGCTTGATATAAAACAATACAGTGCAAAATAATAGGATGTGCTGGGTCAAGTGCTATTTTATAAGCTGCCGATTAATAAGGGTGGAAGCCATGTTGTTTGCAGGGTGTTGTTTGCCATATTTGCAGTGATTAATGTGATATTTACAACAAGGACTATGCATTCAGCAATACACTCCTCGTAAATGTTTATTTCAATGCTTACAATTTTCTTATTCATATATCATTGAAATAGTCTTTTTACTATTTTTTTCTGGGCTTAAAAACTTGTGTTTAAAGGCAATGGTCTAGACTCTGCTGAAATACCCTATCTTGGATGCTTCTTCTCAAGAAAGATCTAGTCGCCTCCATGCCATTAACTGCATGCAGATAATGTCAGTAACTGAATTGAGCCAATCTGAAAATTAACTTAACTACGTCCATAACCCGACTCTTAATACGAGCAACTTTCCTTTTAATAACATTTGGACTGAAGTCAATGATGCCACTGATTCCAGGCGAGTTTTTTCAGTAACTTACAGTAAATCTAGACCTCATGGAGGTTGTACAAGAGAATTAAGTCCAAATCTATATTTCTATCTAGATATTAAATTTATATAACAATAATTTTTTAACTTTTTATCACAGTTTACAATATGATGATGATAATGCACCTGCTTGACAGTTCTGTCCACAATCTTTATGTCAATAATCACACCTTCCATGAAACTCTGGTCCAGTGAATTATGGAATTGCCTTGCATTTAGAATTGCCTTGTGTGTGTGTGTGTGTATATATATATATATATATATATATATATATATATATATATATATATATATATATATATATATTATAATAACAACTGTGCAAAAGTTTTAGGGACACTATTTTTTTAGTACAAACTTTGTTATAGAAATTTTTATTTGATGACTTCTACATTATCAAGTCAGTACAAAAAACATTTTAGATTCCCAAACATTAGTTTTCTAGCACAAAATTAAATGTTACAGGAAAATGTTTGTATGTCATTAAAGAAAGCAGCAAATTACATAAGACACCACTTTTCAGACAGTAAACACAATGAAGGCTGCTGGGTTTTGCTGCAAAAATAAGAAGCGAGTGCGAAAGTCAAAGTGTCCAGAAGAACTGTGTCTGGTTCTGCAAGATGCTCAATAAAACTTACCAGCTCATTTCCTTATAAAACTGCCCACATTGTACTGGAGACTACTAATTTTTTTTTTTTTTTTGTCACACCAAATATTGACTGTTTACTACTGTTTACTGCTCTTTACTGTATTTTTCTTTTTAAATGTAGAAACATTTAATTTCATTATTTTAAAGGCATCTTTGCTCTACAGCATTTCTTTGCATGTGCCTAAAACTTTTGCACAGTGCTGTGTATATAAAAAACCCAGCAGCCTTCATTGTGTTTTTTTTCTGAAATGTGGTCTCTTACGTAATATGCATAATATTCTTTTTTTTTCAGGTTGTGAAAAACCCTCAAGTGACTGCAAAAGACCTGCAGCAAGACTTGGTGGCAACAGGTACTGAGGTTTCAGTGAGCACAGTATGGCGCGTACTAAACACAGAAGGTTTCCATGGCAGAACTCCCAAGAGGTACACCACTACTGACCCAAAAGCACAAGAAAAGTCGGCTCAAAAGTATATAAATAAGCGACAAAAGTTTTGGAATTCTGTTCTGTAGAGCGATGAAACAAAACTGGAACTTTTCGGCACGATGGATCATCTGATGGATGGTATGTGTGGAGGAAGACATAGAGTTGCAATCAAAATTATTCAACCCACATTGCAAATCATTATTATTGTCAAAATTTACAGACTTTCAGCTGTTTGCAATGAACAAATCAAACAAAAGCAAGTGAAATAGTTCAACACAACGAATGCTTCAAGTGGTTTCCCCAAATTCAACTGAAAATGCAACTTATAATGACTTCTCCAGTCTCAAAATTATTCAACCCCCTGAATAGAATCCCTCACAACAGCACAAATATGCAAAACAGGTGTTGTCTCAAGCACACCTGATGCAACTGGAACACATGAAATACCTGAACTGGCTAGGGGTTTGTTGAGCATCACGTTTGACTGCATGTTAGAAATATGGCTAAGTCAAAAGAATGGTTTTCTGATTCCATAGTAACTCTGGATGGCCTTTCTGTTTCATCATGTGTAGCAGTAAAAGACCTTGGTGTGATTATTGACTCCAGTCTTTCATTTGACACTCATGTAGATAATATTACTAGGATAGCCTTCTTTCACCTCAGAAATATTGCTAAGATAAGAAATATAATGTCAGTACACGATGCAGAAAAATTAGTCCATGCTTTCGTCACCTCTAGGTTGGATTATTGTAATGCCTTACTGTCTGGATGTTCCAGTAGGAGCATAAACAAACTCCAGTTAGTCCAGAATGCAGCTGCAAGAGTCCTTACTAGAACCAGAAGATATGACCACATCACCCCTATCTTATCCACACTGCATTGGCTCCCAGTGAAATTTCGTATTGATTATAAAATACTACTATTGACTTATAAAGCACTAAATGGCTTCGCGCCACAGTACCTAAGCGAACTTTTGGTCTTTTATGATCCGCCACGCCTACTTCGATCAAAAGGTGCAGGCTATTTGTTGGTACCTCGAATAGTGAAGGCTACAGCAGGGGGAAGAGCTTTCTCTTACAAAGCCCCACAGTTATGGAACAGCCTTCCAATTAGTGTTCGGGACTCAGACACAGTCTCAGTGTTTAAATCCAGGCTGAAAATATATTTGTTTAGTCAAGCTTTTTGTGAATAGTTTTTTTTTCTTAGGTAAAGGAGCAGATCTAGAGGTCTCACAGGCAAAGAGCGTTGTGGTGAACTAGAATGTTTGTATGCTGTCAACCCCCACTTTCACGCGTTCACCCAGGTTTGCTGATGGTGGAGTGGCTGGCCGCCTTATGTCCCATGTCTGTGTTACCTTCTGGCTTTCCCTTTTAGTTATGCTGTCATAGCTAGTCTTGCCGGAGTCCCTGCTTGCACTCACGCAAAGTACACTGTCCTTAACCATTACGGGACCTAAAGATCATTGAGATTACTGAGGATGGTACCACTTAAAAACCCATAAAGATGGCTTTGGACCTCAATTCATATGAACAGTTATGCTATGATGGCTAGGATTACAATTGCCACAAACAGTTTTGCACTCAAGTCTCCATCAGTGAACAGTGAAGAAATTCAACAAAACAGTCTTCATGTAAAATTTTTAATGAATTTTCCTGGTTACACAACTGCACTATTTGATCATGTTTTATTAGCACATTTATAGAAGGGATTTATTTATTTATAACCACACTATCCATTGTTACCCAGATGAAGATGGGTTCCCTTTTGAGTCTGGTTCCTCTCAAGGTTTCTTTCTCATATCTCAGGGAGTTTTTCCTTGCCAACGTCGCCTCAGGCTTGCTCATTGGGGATAAATTCATACATTTAAAATCTATATCCTGAATTTATATATTTCTGTAAAGCTGCTTTGGGACAATGTCCATTGTTAAAAGCACTATACAAATAAAACTGAATTGAACTGAATTGTCCAAAACATTAAGAGAAGAGATCATCGCCCTTCACAAACAAGGAACAGGATACAAAAAGATAGTGAAGGCACTGAATGTTCCTAGAGACACCGTTGGAAGCATAGTTCACAGTATATATAGTTCACGGGGCAGAAAAAGGAAGCTATCAATGGCTGCAACCAGATTTCTAAGAAGGCAGGTTGTGAAAAACCCTTGAGTGACTGCAAAAGACCTGCAGCAAGACTTGGTGGCAACAGGCACTGAGGTTTCTGTGAGCACAGTAAACACAGTAAATACTAAACGCAGAAGGGTTCTTTACCAGAACTCCAAGGCGTACACCACTACTGACCCAAAAGCACAAGAAAAGGCAGCTCAAAATCATATAAATAAGCCACAGAAGTTTTGGGATTCTGTTCTGTGGAGCAATGAAACAAAACTGGAACTTTTCGGCACGATGGATCAGCGGTATGTCTGGAGGAAGAAGAATGAAGCATACGCTGAAAAGAACACTCTGCTCACAGTCAAGCATGGTGGTGGCTTGGTGATGTTCTGGGGCTGCTTTGCATCCTCTGGCACTGGAAACCTGCAGTGTGTGGAAGGCAAGATGGATTCATTGAAGTATCAGGAAATCCTACAAGAAAACGTCATGCTGTCTGTGAGGAAGCTGAAGCTTGGGCATCATTGGACCTTCCAAGAGGAAATTCCACCAAGGCTTGGTTGCAGAAGAAGTCCTGGAAGATTCTACAGGGCCATCACAGTCACCTGACTTGAACCCCATAGAAAATCTCTGGTGGGATTTGAAGAAGGTGGTTGCAGCACACAAACCCAAGAATATTACTGAACTGGAGGCCATTGCTCATGAGGAATGGGCATTTCCTCAGGCTCCTCAGGAACACTGCCAGAAGCTGGAGTCTGGCTATGCATCTTGTTTGCAGCAAGTCAGCAAAAGGGTGCTCTACTAATTATTAAAGATGCTTGCCATGAAGGGGTTCAATAATTTTGAAACTGGAGAAGTCATTATAAGTTGCATTTTCAGTTGAATTTGGGGAAACCACTTGAAGCATTCGTTGTTTCAATTGCTTTTGTTTGATTTGTTCATTGCAAACAGCTGAAAGTCTGTCAATTTTGACAATAAACCTGATTTGCAGTGGGGGTTGAATAATTTTGATTGCAACTGTAGTATGTGCAGTGAGATACTGTAGATGAGTATATACAAATCAAGTGATGAGTATGTACGTTATAAATACGAACAGTATTTTTTTTAAAGATGTATTTATAAAGGTAGATTTGGAGTAGCAGTTTGAGAGAGTGGATTATATTGGGCAGATTAGAGATTAAACCTGCTCTCAGGCTGCACAGAGAGCAAACACACACACATGTATAGATCAGCAGATTACTAATCTTGATCTTAATCTGAGAGAGTGAATAGAGCAACATCAGACCCAAAAGATGTCCTTACGCTGCCTCCCAAATGTGAGTGATTTTATCTTGCTTCCCCCAAAATGCTACCTACGTTGGCAGCTACCTCCTGATGGTATTCTAAAGGGTCATGAATATCACAGCACATGTTGTAGTATAAGTGATTATGAACGCACGGCTAAAATGACATGGTCTATGACATGACTGTGGCCGCTCTGATGAAATAAACAGTTCATGGTAGTGTATGTTCCGGTAATTAGGACACAGCCATTTCACAAAGCAAACAAAGACAAAAAGCCCCATGTGAGATCCGGTTTATTCCGCTGTGTGATCATTATGTGACGGAGTTAAACCACAAAGATGAGTGTGTTTGCACAGCCTCCATTCTGCCTGGGTCCACAGGGACAAACACACACACACACACACACACACACACACACACACACACACACACACACACACACTCTCCTCTGTCGCTCAGAGCTGAGGGTGTGTGTGTGTGTGTGTGTGTGTGTGTGTGTGGCAGCATGCTTTGTGGGAACACTAATGTATTAACTCACAGTATAAGAACTGAAATACTGAAATCCAGCTCCTTATAGTGCAGAAAAGTGAGGCGTCTGAAAAAATCTCACTGTAGTGAATTTGATTATTAGCGATAACTTATAAACTTTGTGAGACTAACACACTGCTTTGGTCGAACTCAGTTTGAGGTTTAACGGAAGCAACATGCTAAAATACTACACTCCTAAAGTGAGACCCTCCAGTCAAAGACTGTGTGTATCAAAAAAAAAAAAAAAAAAAAAACCTACAATATACCGTATAGAATAATTACACTAAACAATAAAATCTATCCCAAGATCCTAATACTGGAGAAAATACAGACTGTCCTGAGAGTGGAAGAAAACTTATTTGATGATGACGTCATTTCCATATTGTAAAGGATCAGTAGTTCATTCCCTCATAAAGTACACCTTTTTGTCCTTGCTTTTATTTTTTTTTACTTAGAAGAAAATATTATAAGATGTGATTAGTCTTATAGCTAGTTGAGTATTTGTTTGTTTGTGTGTGTGTGTGTGTGTGTTTTTTTCTTCTGAAATATATATATATGGAGGTGATAAAAGTGAGAGAAACCTCCGGAATCACAGCAGCTGAAACGGAGTCACTCTTGAGCTCTGTTATTGAAGAATCTCCTGTTCACACACTGCTTGAGTTGTTTTATTTTCCAAACTGCTCTGACACCATTTATATATCATTTAAGTCAGGTTTTTATTCCTCTGTGTGATCATCATGTGAGTTCAGCCTCAGTAGAGCTGTGTGTGTTTGCACAGGCCCTGTTCTGCCTGACTCTGCAGGGACACACACACACACACATACGCGCGCACACAAACACATTATTTCCCCAGCAACGGTAATGTAAACTCAAAGACTGGAGTGTGAATTTTGTGTGATACAGCCTTTTCACACACAACCTCCAGCTACAACGATCACAATTTGCCCCTTAGGGTCAGTCATACTATGTTTAAATGTTGTTCTGTCGCCGGTCGGACAAACATGGTAGATATTTTGACAATGGGTTCAAATTTACTTCTGTATCTCTTAATTCAGTAACATGGAATGGAAAATAGAAAAATGTTGGTAATTCTGTTGTATATATTTTCGACAAATTATGATACATGTGTAACTTACATGTAGGTAGCCAGCTAGCTATTTGTGAACAACCTAAATAGCTATTGTGTGCTGCTGTATTGCTGACTAGATAACATCAGCTAGCTTGCGTACCATCACCAGATGTTCTTATTTACTCGGTTTGATTACTAATACCTGAGTGACTATGAAGTAAATATCGGATACAATACAAAACTTTCCAGTGCATGTGCAACCTCAAACGTGTCCAAAATGGAAACAGGGTGGTGTCCGGCTGTCTCTTTACTATCCCAGGGAACTCGGAGCACAAGTCAGGGGACACCCTGGATAGAGTGCCAACCCATCAGAGGGCACAATCGCACACACTATGGATGATTTGGAAATGGACTAGAGGAAGATACCCCCGAATCATGGGGAGAACAAGCGGGATTTGAACCCCAAACCCCCATGTTTGTGCGAGGCAATGCCACCATGCCCCCTGCACTTGTAACATTATTTTAAAAATCCCCACTCTCTCCTCTTTTATCTTAGTGTTGATTAACACAAACAAATGCATTTAAATGTGGAGGCAATGAGACATTTTCAGGCTCCGTCCTAAATTTCCATCCTAGAATTAATTTTCTTACTAGGAAGGCAGCCATTTTTAAATAATTAAGTTCATGTAAATCAGGGGTCTTCAGTCTTATCCACAAAGGGCCAGTGTGGGTGGAGGTTTTCATTCCAACCAAGCAGGAGTCACATCTGAGTCCACTTGTTTAATCAGTTCATCTTGGCCTCCAATCAGCTATCAAGTGTGCCTCCTATTTGGCTGGAATGAAAGTCTGCAGCCACACCGGCCCGTTGCAGATAAGATTGAGGACCCCGATGTAGATTATAGATTGGTGTTAAATCTATAATTACACAAGCTATTCACAATTTTTTTTTCAAGGAACACATTTCTATTTGTCCTTGTTCACATGTTTAATAGGAATCTGAAACAAAACCGAAGTTTTCAGTGTGAGTCTTGTAGCAGTATCACACACACACACAGACACACACACACACACACACACACACACAAAGACTAAAGTAATCACGCTTGCCTTCTGACACTGTGTGTGTGTGTGTGTGTGTGTGTGTGTGTGTGTGTGTGTGTGGTCTTAAGGTGATTAAAATCCCTAAACTGTCAGCGCTCTAATCTCTGGTGATTTATTAGCAGAGCATGTCGAGGAGAAACATGGTTGATGTGTTTCATGTGTGTGTGTGTGTGTGTGTGTGTGTGTGTGTGTGTGTGTGTGTGTGAGAGAGAGAGAGAGAGATGCTGAAGATCTCCGGGGAGAATGAGTGATGTACAATATTTCCTAGTTCAGCAAACAAGGGACTAAATATTCCATGATCAACAAGAAAGTGTGTGTATGTGCTGAGGCTGTAATGATATATCATCATGACAGTATACTACAATAACAATATCTGGAATAGTTATACCGATATACATAAATAAAGAGTGGAAAATCGGAGAAAACTGCTTCTGAGCACTTGTGTTCTTATTAGAATTTATGCATAAAAAGTAATAGTCATTGAAAAGACAGTGTGATTTAAGGTGATGTATACAGATACTGTTTCACAAAGAAGAGTTGCTACAAAAAAAAAAAAGAGAGATTGATATATTAGTAGAAGGACAATGTACATACTATATCTTCAAGTAGCTGGAACTGTTATTTATTATGCCCTACAGCCACATGAAGTCGGTCTTGTAATATTTAGATGCCAAGACCGGCACTGTCTTGGTGTGCAACCCTGCTGAAAAAAACTAAAACAATAGAAACCATCACAGAAACTCTAATGGTTTCCACTACAATTACAATTACAAACCATCAGCTAACCATTAAAACCATTACCATTATTGGTTCTTAATGGTATCCACTAGACATAACATGCCACCAATAGAAGGCAACAAATTACCAGTAGAGACCCACAGGGACCATTACAGTTTCCATTAAAACCAATACAATTCCCATTCTAACTATTAAAAACATTACATATTCTCTGAGGTTTTCTATTGTTTTGTTTTTTTTTCATCAGGGAAGTTAGAGGCACTTAAAAAGTCTTTAGCCTCTCATGCAAATGGGCCAACAGCGTTCCAACATTTCCAACAACACTCAGTACAACAACGGTGTCCTGGCAAAATTCCCCCATTGGCCCTTATCTATCATGGCCCCCCTAATAATCTCCATCCCTAAATTGACTACATCTTTCTCCTCTCCTCTCCACCTATAGCTGGTGTGTGGTGGGCGTTCTGGTGCACTATGGCTGCCGTCGCATCATCCAGGTGGATGCTACACACTGGTGGTGTTTGAGGAGATTTCCCTCCATACTATGTATAGCGCTTTGAGTGTCTAGAAAAGCGCTATATAAATGTAATGAAGTATTATTATTATTATTATTATTATTATAAGTCTTAAACTACAAGAGAGCATCTCAGGTTTACAGATCTCAGGTTTTTTACACCACAAGCAATGCTGCATGCAAGGCAAAGCAATTCTCACTCGCTCTGTAGCTCGCTTCATTTTACACCAGGAGCTGCTCTCATGTGGAGTATTCATTTCTTCTTTTTTTTCATTCACTGGTTCAGTAAATGTAAGACATTCTGTAATATAGAGACGGTTGGAGGAAACAGGGAAAGTAAGAACCGAGAATAGAGATTAAGTTACATATAAATATACAGGATGGGAAACAAGAGGAGGATAAGGGCTCTCTCTCTCTCTCTCTCTCTCTCTCGTTCTCGTTCTCGTTCTCTCTCTCTCATGGAGACAAGGAGTCTCCATTCAAGGTACAGTAATTGACCATGTCATCAACCATGCTTTAAGTATAAGAAAGGCAGACAAAATTCTATAGACTTCTTTTCTTTGTAAGTGTTTATTTATTTATTCATTTAATTATTTTATTTGATCTACTATGCAGTCATAATGTGTACGTTTATTTTATGTTACATACATTCATTTATTAATTCATTCAATTTCCGAACTAAAAATCTCAGCCGGATGTACAAACGTTTGGGAAACAATGACTTTCATCATACAATGTGTTTGTTAATCGCCCATAAAGTGCAAAGTGCATTCCTGAAGTAGCTCATTTGCATTTAGTGACGCCCACAAAACTCCATAAAAGGTCAAGTGCACAGAGGGCTAGAAACATGAAATGCCTACTAAATGGTGAAAGTAAAGGCAGAAAGGCAGAAGTGGAATTTTTTTTTTGACTCACTTCTGTGTCACACTACCAAAAAATGTGAATTAGGTGTGAATTCAATGAGGTGACAAGAAAAAAAAAATTTTTTTTTGAAGTACAATATGTTATCCTAGCATTTCAGTTACATGATTTTTCTGTTGCAGTCACCATATTTGGGTCAGACTTTCTGGCTTTGCTGCACAACATGAGTGTAACTAAAAGTGAAATATGATCTATGAAAAATGCTCACCTTATTTCGGAACATAATAAACAGTACTTCAACAAAATCGAAAAGGTAGACAAGTCCTTACGTACTTTCCCCTGAAATGCTACTACTACTTAAACTGACAGAAAGCTATCCAAATTTTTTGTTGTCTTGGGTCACCAAAACTGGACAATTGAAAACTTTTCACTATATTCACCTGTCCAGTTTTGGTGAGCCTGTGATCTTTCCCTGTTGTAGCCCATCCACCTGTTTCTGAGACACTTTTCTGCTCAGCATGGCTGTAAAAATTTATTATTTGAGTTAGCATAGTCTTCCTGCTCGAACCAGTCTGGCCATTCCCCTCTGACCTCTCTCATTAACAAGACGTTTCCACCTGCAGAACTGCTGCTTCACTAGATGTTTTTTTTTTTTCTCTTCACATAATTCATACTGTTTTCAGGAGATCAGCAGTTTCTGAAATACTCAAACCAGTCCTGCTGGCACCAATAACCATGCCACGATCAAAGTCACTGAGATCACATTTTCCCCCATTCCGATGTTTGATGTGAACATTATATTGAAGCCCTTGACCTGCATCTGCATGATTTTATGTATTGCACCGCTGCCACATAATTGCATAAATGAGTAGGTATGCAGGTGTTCCTAAAAAGTGGCTGGTACGTCAATATCAGTTCTCTGCTATATCTTTGCTGATGTTAACAATACTTGCTGCCGATATAAGCTTCCCTATTGTCCCATAACATAGCTAGGTATCTACAAAGCAGCATGAAAGGGAGGGTCCATTGCACTGCTGCTTATTGAAGATGTATTGTACACCATATAGCCAAAAGTTTGTGGATACCTGACCAAACCCATATGTGGGTCTTCCCCAAACTGTTGCCACAAAATTGGAAGCGCACAATTGTATAGAATGTCTTTGTATGCTGTAGCATTACATTTTCCCTTCATTGGAACTAAGAGGCCCAAACCTTTTCCAGCATGACACTGTCCCTGTGCACAAAGCACAAGTGTGACGAGTGTCCTGCACAGAGCCCTGACCTCAACCCCACTGAACACCTTTGGGATGAACTGGAACGATGACTGCATCCCAAGCCTCCTCGCCCAACATCAGTGCCTAACCTCACTAATGCTGGAGGAATAAGTGGAGGTTATTATAACAGCAAAAGGGGACTAAATCTGGAATGGGATGTTCAACAAGCACATATGAGTGTTATGGTCGGGTGTCTACAACTTTTGGCCATATAGTGTATGTATTGAAGTGTATTGGGGCAGTCAATCAGTATAAATAATTTTTTTTAATGAAGTACAGACCCAATAACATTGATGCAACCAGTATCCTATTTGGTACTAAAAATGGCAGATATTATACAATGAATTGCAAGGATAAGCATAAAAACCCAATTTTGACCAAAAGCCACTTTTTAACTATTTGCCAAAATTCAGCCACAGTTACTATACGGCTGATGGGTTTTCACACACCGCCACACATATAAGGAATGAAGAAATATATTGTTTTTAGAAATGTGTTAGGGCAAGTGAAACACTGTTTCCAGGAATGTGTGTGGGCAATTGAGAAAAGTTGTAAGTATCTTAGTGCAAGATCCTCTCTATTCTTACACAATTTAAAATAGTTCATGACTGATAGGGGGCAGGGTTGTGTGTATGAGCATTTATAGTCAATTCATCAAATTCAGCTCATAAAGAGACACCAAAGCATGAAAACTAAAAAAACAAAAAAAAACAACTAGCAATCTAACATTAGCACCAGGAGTCTGGACACCAGGATGCTAAAGCTAGACATGCAGAGCTACTTGCTAATTAACAATGATGTAAATGAATCTTTATAAAAAACTTATATCCATTTAAACAGAGACAGTTCAACTCATTATTGAGTAAAAAAAACAAAAAAACATTTGGGCCACTGGAGGAAAGGAATCGGAGTCGTATATTTTTTGATACATTCGTGTCTGTATGCTTCTGCTCAGCACAATCCTAGTCAATAAAACATGGCTGCTGTGGTAAATATTTAATGACTCCGCCTTGGAGCATTAGCCCACATGAACACACATTTAGGGCATTTTCTGTCCATAAAACCAAGGCTAAAACCACTACAGCAGACTGATCCATTTAACATATAGCATCGACTTCTTTACCAGGATTAGCCAGAAAAAAACAACACCATAAAAATGGGGTGGTTGGTGTTACCAAACACACTTGCAAATTTCTTTAAAGTGTTGAATTTGATTGGTTGTGTGCTTTTATCAGCTACTTATCTGTTCAATATTCTGTACAACACAGCTAATGGAACCTAGTTAGCATGCTAGGTGGTTAGCGTCTGAGTCACGACGGAAAGGCTACTAGGGTGTCAGATACAGGATTCAAATGCAGGAAATGGAGAGTGTCACTGTCCCATTATTCCTCAGTGTTCTACAGTATTGCTAATAAATATGTGTGAAATCCCTTCCACAAACACTTCCTATACTAAATTTCAGTCACATACTATTTCACTTGAGTTTGCGGAGGGAAATTTGTGGTAATGTTAGCAAGACAGAAGGGCTATTCCACGACTGGGGTTGCCATTTGGCCCATTGTAACTATTAAAAATTCAACTTTTGATAATTTCAACACTTAATCCAAGAAAAAACATGCATACAACCATTCACAAAAATGTGTTAACCCACCTCAGATAATAATCTCTCATTTTTTTAACCATGTTTCCATACTGACAATTACTGCATGTTGCTCATAAATTAGTAACAGAATTGAGTTTTTAGCTTAAAATTAGCTAATACTGTTAGCATCTCCCTCTCGCTGCGCCGCTAGCGGAGCAGCGCACTTCCGCATTCCACTGAGCGCATTCCAGCACGATTCATAAAAATCTCCGGACTGTTTCATGAACTCTGGTTTTGTTTATGTTGCCATGTGCTCTTTTGTTTTAGGTTTACATCATGTCTCTGCCCCCGCTTCCTTATTGGTCCATTGGTTTTGTTTCACGTTATGTTTACTCCTGAGTTCTTTCATTGGTTCTCCTATTATTATGTGATTATTGTTTCCAGGTGTCGTGTGTTTGATCTTGTTTGCTTTGGATTAACCATGTTACTTAAACCCCTATTTGTGTCCACTTCGTCGCGGAGTATTGTTTAAGAATGATAACGAAACGTATCTAAAAGTAGTGACGAAGCAAAGATAAAGCATTGTAGATCTTTCTATGTTTTTTGTTTACCAGGCGTTCCCTGGTTTTTGGATTCATGCCTCGTGATTTCTCGGAATATTTCTCCATGTCTTTGTTTTCCTCGCGTTGACCTAGCCTTTGGATTATCTTCTCGTGACTTCCTGGATTTTTGCCCTGTAAGTGTTTGGATTATTGACTAGCCTGTTTGGAATACTGCCCTATCGTTTTTTGGGAATATTGTCTTGTTTAATTTTGGATTTTTGTTAGACTGTCCCCTTTCTTTTGAATGTTCTTTTTATTTTATATGTTCCTAATAAACTGACAACTTTCCCCTGCGAGTGCATCCTGCTTCCCTCCTTCCAGTGTTGTAACAGAATACTCTGCCCAAAAAATGGATGCAGCGGGGAAAGTGAGGGCACGCCACGCCATGCCATGTTTAAAATGCCTGCATACAATTCAATTTTTTTTTCTCAGTGGACCTTCTCTATCCCCCCGACGCCTACGACGGCTTTGCCACTTGGCCACGATGTTTTTTTTTGCAGGCTCAAATATATTTTCTGAGTTTGGAGGACCCCAAGCCCGACAAAGAACAGTGGTTGGGGTTCCTCCTCTCTCGTTTGGTCGGCTCCGCTCGCCAATGGGTGGAGCTTCACCTCGCCAGTGGATCCACGAAGCTCAAGACAGTTTCGGGCTTTGTGGATCTACTGGTCCAGGTGTTCGGGAGCCCAGACTTCCAACCCGACCTCAGGACCTTTTTGGGGAAGGACCGTCTGGGCGACCGACCCTGCCAGCCATTCCTGGACTTTTATGAGAGGGAGCAGGCTAACATGGCGGCCTGCACCTCTCATCCCCTGACCCAGGAGTGTGCCACCGAAGGATGCACCCGACCAGCCATCCTGCAGTGCCCCACCTGCAGGAAACAGGGAAGAAGGAGTAGTTTCTTCTGCTCACAAGCCTGTTTCAAGGGCAGCTGGTGGGTGCAAAGATGGCTCCACAGGCGGGCACCCTCAGAGTTCCAGCAGGAGGCCCAGCAGGAGGTCTCCTCAACGGAGCTGCAGCTGGAGGTTAACGTGGCAACCTCCAGCTCCAAGCTCCAGCCGGAGACCCAGCAGGAGGTCTCCTCAACAAAGCTACTCCTGGAGGTTAACCTGGCAACCTCCAGCCCCGAGCTCCAGCAGGAGGCCCAGCAGGAGGTCCCTTCAGCTGAGCTGCTCTTGGAGGTTCACAAGAAGACCTCCACTCCTGTCCTGTTCCTGCCTGAGGTCCACGAGGAGACCTCCATTCCTGTCCTGTTCCTGTTGGAGACCCAAGTGGGGTGCTCTGCTCCAGTCCTGTTCACACCGGAGGTCCACGGGGAGACCTCCACCCAGGCCACGATCCGGCCAGAAGTTCACGAGGAAACCTCCTCGCCTGTCCTGCTCATGTCAGAGGTCCACGGGATGACCTCTTCCCAAGCCCAGTCCATGTCAGAGGTCCACGGGATGACCTCTGCTCAAGCCAAGTCCATGTCTGAGGTCCACGGGAGGACCTCCTTTCCAAGTTCTAGCCCATGTTTTAGTGCAAAATGAAGTCCAAGTCCATGTCCAGGTTCCTGCTCTATTCCTAGTCCATGTCCAAGTCCATGTCCAGGTTCCTGCCCTATTCCTAGTCCATGTCCAAGTCCATGTCCAGGTTCCTGCCCTATTCCTAGTCCATGTCCAAGTCCATGTCCAGGTTTCTGCCCTATTCCAAGGCCAATTTTAAATCCAGTTTCCGATGCTGTTCCAAGGCCTGTTCCCAGTCCTGTTCCCAGTCCTGATCCCAGTCCATGCCTCAGCCTATGCCCAAAGCCAGTTCCCAGTCCTGTTCCCAGTCCGTTTCCAATCCTGCTCCCGGTCCTGCTCCCAGTCCTGCTCCTGGTCCCGTTCCTCCCATTCCTGTTCCCGGTCCTGTTCCCGGTCCTGTTCCCGCTCCCGGTTCCAACCCTGTCTCCAACCCTGTCTCCAACCCTGTCCCCAGTCCGGTTCCGGTTCCCGCTCCCGTTCCCGCTCCCGGTTCCAACCCTGTTCCTAGTCCAGTTTCCGACCCAGTTTCCAACCCCATTCTGGATTTAGTCTCCAGCTCGGTTTTAGATTTAATTTCTAGTACTGTTTTTGCGTTAATTCTCAGTTCGGTTGCTGAGTTAATTCCCAGCTCCGTTCCCAGCTCCGTTCCCAGCTCCGTTTTAGATTTTGTTGACGGTGCTGTCCCTAGCCTAGTCTCCTCCTCTGTCTCCTCCTCTGTCTCCGGCCCTGTCTCCACTTTAATTTCCAGCTCTTTCTCCAGCCCTGTCTCCACTTTAATTTCCAGCTCTGGTTCCTCTTCAATGTCTAGCTCTGCTTCCGGTTTGATTTCCAGCTCTGCTCCCATTTCTGCTTTGAGTCAGGTTGTCAAGTCTGTTCCAGGTCAAAGTGTTGATTTTGTGGACTATTATAAATTTAAGTTCAGTTTCCAGTCCAGTCCTCTGTCCAGTCCCCTATCCAATTCTGTCCTATTCTGTCCTATTCCCCAGTCTGTTTCCAACTCTGTCTCTGAGTCTGTCGCTAATCCAGGTGCCAAATCTTAGTCCAGTCCTGGTTCCAGTCCGGGTTGGTTTTGTTTCACGTTATGTTTACTCCCGTGTTCTTTCATTGGTTCTCCTATTATGTGATTATTGTTTCCAGGTGTCGTGTGTTTGATCTTGTTTGCTTTGGATTAACCATGTTACTTAAACCCCTATTTGTGTCCGCTTCGTCGCAGAGTATTGTTTAAGAATGATAACGAAATGTATCTAAAAGTAGCGACGAAGCAAAGATAAAGCATCGTAGATCTTTCTATGTTTTTTGTTTACCAGGCGTTCCCTGGTTTTTGGATTCATGCCTCGTGACTTTTCGGAATATTTCTCCATGTCTTTGTTTTCCTCGCGTTGACCTAGCCTTTGGATTATTGTCTCGTGACTTCCTGGATTTTTGCCCTGTAAGTGTTTGGATTATTGACTAGCCTGTTTGGAATACTGCCCTATTGTTTTTTGGGAATATTGTCTTGTTTAATTTTGGATTTTTGTTAGACTGTCCCCTTTCTTTTGAATGTTCTTTTTATTTTATATGTTCCTAATAAACTGACAACTTTCCCCTGCGAGTGCATCCTGCTTCCCTCCTCCCAGTGTTGTAACAAATACACACAATGTGGTTAACTAGCATCCTTGCTAATGGCATTAAGGACCTTCAAATGATGTCACTGAGCCTGTCAGTTAATATCGCAATACTGAAAAAAAAAATTAAAAAGAAAATGAGAGAACTACTTCTTCCCTTGATCTGTGGGGAATTCAGATGACACTTCCTGTTGACATGTGCAATAAGGGTGAATGTTTTCAGGTAAGATGAGTGAGTGAATGTTGGAGGGCACTAAAATGTGCATTTTTATAACTTATAATGGATGGAAAAGAATGTTTCAAGCAGGACATAGGATTTTAATGATTATATTTCACACTGTAGTTGGCTTGGACTGACTGAAAAATGTGCTGAAATATACACATACTGTAGGTTGTCATGAAGGACATGTTACCTTTGTTTAAAAAAATGCTCAATGTTATAACATTAGTCAGGACACTGTAGGGTTTCTGTGTGTAGAGTATCGTGACTGTGTTTAGCTGCTGGTGAGCAGGGCAGTGGGAAAGGGGAGGGGTGTGAGCCCACTGCTGGGCAAACAATTCACACCTCTCCACAGTAACCTTGGTAAAGAGATAAAACAGACAACACAACTAAAGCTTTTTGATAGTAAAACACCATATACAACTGCTATAACCTAGTAGGCTAGATTAAAAAACCACTTTGGAGTGTGACATCACAAAAATTTTTTAATGCTGAACACGGGCACGCCCAAAACAGGTGGGAATCCCATTTTTTGGCCTCTGTCATTTCACATAGACCTGACACAAAAGACTCGGGATACACTTTCCTTGTCCTCTCTGTCTCAAGCACAATAGAGCCAAACTAAACTAAGGTAACTAGTTGGCATTGTAGAACTTGCACACATTGTTTTTAGTTTGTCACTCATGTAGCTACACTTGTACATGTAACTATCTGGGTTTTTTTTTTTTGCATGTATCCTCTGTGAAAACTGGCTCTAAAGATGACTTAATCACCATTATAGGCAAGACAAGTGTGCAAAGGCAAGTATGCATGTTTATAATGGAGCTATTTATGGTTCATATGCTTGGTTTTTGGCTGGAGAGGCCCTTTAACACTCCGAGACAGCGAGAGGGATTATAAACCTTAATCCAGCTATGTGGCCCTCACTTAATCTCTATTCTCTGTTCCTTTTTTAAAAAAAAAAAAAAAAATTTAATTTTTTTTTTAGCTTGGCCTTTTTATTAAACCAGCTTAACATACAATAAAGCATAGAGCACTGTGATCCCAGAAATCCACTCAACCATGTCTGCTATAATGTATTCAAGAGACTTAAATACCAGTGTTGGTGTTTGAATGGTTTTCAGTAGCACATTACCCAGCCATGAGGCGTGTAAGAATTCCAAATTAGTAACACTGAAACAGAATAAAGCTGTTCTTGTTGAGTTTATTAAATGAAACAGGTCCAACAAGTGCATTTTTTTCATCTCAAAAACTAAAAGTAGTTTATGATTAAGGGGAAATGCAGAACAGAGTAATTAATGCTATGAGAGCAGGTTGGTAAAAATGCATTAATCTTATTATTATTATTAATTGTTGTTCAATATAGTATAGAATTAGGTCATATATTAGTGCTTATTTCTGCTGATGATAATTCTTCCAGTGTCAAGAATATAGATGACATAATGATATATAACTAATTCTGAAATTTAAATGGATCTCATTAATAATTATGTCTGGATTTATTAATATCCTGATATGTTAATATTAATAGGATGTTCCTAATGTAGGGACTGTGAAAGTAAAATCTGCCCCTTCAGCTGTGGTGTCACACTGTCTCTCTCTCTCACTCACACACACACACACACACACACACACACACATCATATATAGATAGACTTCATCGATATGGAGAAAGGCAGATAGACAGACAGAAATTTAAAAGAAAATAGACACCAAACATGTCCATGCTAATCAAGTACATTTCTTGAAAATGGACATTGTGTATATTTTTCTTTTTTTTTGCCAGAACTGTTCCTTTAAGATATTATTAAACACAAAATATCAGCTTTCTTTCTTGTCAAACATGAGTCGATTTCCTCAGAGCAGTGCTTTACTTGTTCAGTGCTTTGTCTTGATCTCATGCAAAATTCATAAGTTTCCGGGACAAAATCTATAGACAGAGAGACAGTTTGGAGGCATAGATACAAAAGCAGTAGAGGTTTTCCAGACCACAACAGAAATATGAATAGCCTAGAAACCATAGAAGATGTGGTCCTCCTGAAATGTCTGATTAAAGATGAAGTATTATGTTACAGTAGCGCTTTAGAGCAGGGAAAGGTGTACGTAAACCTCAGTTCTCCTCACCTGATTAATGGCTGGCTATTTTCGGACAAGTGCAAACCCTCTTCTCTTTGAACATCGACCATCTATATGTAAAAGAGCAGAATCGCAGAGGAATTGGAAGAAGCTAAGTCAGCAAGAAGGACAGAAAAAGCTGCAGGCTGGACTTGGATAGGTCATCTTTACCTGAATGGAGAAAGGTGTCTCCCCAAGAGGAAGGGGAAATCAGGACATCATGCTGAGAGGGTGAAAGAAAGGACAGGAGATACATACTGTGGCCTATATATACTATATACTCTGCTCTCATGGATATCAAACAATTGCAAACAAAACACAGGTTTAAAACACAGAACACAGGTGCAACAATTATTGGCACCCTTTTAGTCAATACTTTGTGCTACCTCCCTTTGCCAAGATAACAGCTCTGAGTCTTCTCCTATAATGCCTGATGAGGTTGGAGAATACATGGCAAGGGATCTGAGACCATTCCTCCATACAAAATCTCTCCAGATCCTTCAAATTTTGAGGTCCACGCTGGTGGACTCTCCTCTTCAGTTCACCCCACAGGTTTTATATTGGTTTCAGGTCAGGGGACTGGGATGGCCAGGGCAGGACTTTGATTTTGTGGTCAGTAAACTGTTTTTGTGTTGATTTTGATGTATGTTTTAAATCATTGTCCTGCTGGAAGATCCAACCATGGCCCATTATAAGCTTTCTGGCAGAGGCAGTCAAATGATCAGTATAAAATAATAGCAGGCCCATACAGTGTGTTTTGGAAGAGAGCAGAAGGAAAAAACAAAAAAACAAAAAAATAACTCTAACCCGATGTTTACAGTAGTGAGTGATAAGTTTTTTTGTGTTGCTTGAAGCTTGTCTCTTGTGGGTGTTTAGCAACCACTACTGCTGTTGATTGTAGGCACACACTGTCCATAGTAGCTACAGTATGAATGTATGTATGTATGTATGTATATGCTTCCATCCAGATTCCATCCCATCTTTACTTCTGAGAGACTCTGCCTCGCTAAAATACTCCTTTTATACCCACTCATGTTACTGACCTGTTGCCAATTAATCTGATTAGTAGCAAAATGTTTCTCTAGCTGTTTCTTTTTAGTAAGACTTACTTTTACTTTACTTTACTTTTACAGCCTTTTGTTGCCCCCGCACCCCCCATATATATATATATACATACTATACTTGTTTTTTTTTTAATATATTTTTTATTTTATGACTTCTACATGATCAAGTCAGTATAAAAAACATTTTAGATTTCCAAGCATTAGTTTTCTAGCACAAAATTAAACGTTACAGAAAAATGTTTGTATGTCATTAAAGAAAGCAGCGTATTACATAAGAGACACTTTTCAGACAGTAAACACAATGAAGGCTGCTGGGATTCGCTGCAAAAATAAGAAGCGAGTGCGAAAGTCAAAGTGTCCAGAAGAACTGTGGCTGGTTCTGCAAGATGCTCAATAAAACTTACCAGCTCATTTCCTTATAAAACTGCACTAATTGCACCAATTGTATCACTATTTTTATTTTTATTTTTTTGTCACACCAAATATTGACTTCATTTACTACTGTTTGCTGCTCTTTACTGTTTTTTTTTTATGTAGAAACATTTAATTTCATTATTTTGAAGGCATCTTTGCTCGACAGCATTTCTTTGCATGTGCCTAAAACTTTTGCACAGTACTGTGTATATATGTAGATAGTTAATCACAAATAATGCACTAATCAGGGTGAAATTTGGTTGATTTACATGTTACATGCTAGACTTTGTACAAGCTAATTGCAGAATTGAGAAAATCTCATTTCAAATGTTGCTTTTTGTGCTGTTGCTTTGCTGCTTGCCGCTGTGGCTGAAATTGCACTCTGCTGCTTGCTAGTGTGAATACAGTGGAGCACATTATTTAGCTACTATAAACAGAGGCTAATTGAGTATAATCCTGTTAGCTAAAACATGCACCATATCTGTTTCATTTTGCTCATATAATTTCACCCGTGTCATCATTTCAATTCATGATTGCCTTAAACAACAGTATTAATGTATATAGAGAAAGGCGATAATTGGGAGACCACAAACTTTTTTCAGTGCCTTTTAGAGACTTTTTGAATTCTCACACATCTGATCTGAGGAATGAATAATGTGTGTCACCCACAGAAGTGGAGGCTGGATGAATTATATAAAGTCTTCCAAAAAATGCAGTGAACATAATGTTTTCTTTACTCAAAAATACTTTCCCAGATGGCAAGGGGGTGTAGATGCTATTGGCAGGATTTACAAAGTAATTGGAACTTCAGGAATTTTTTTAAATAGTTAGATGATTCTATTTCACCCAGGAGTGGTGAATATCACCTGGATACCTTCTTGTCCACATACAAAATTAGTGGAGGTACCCTGTCTTACAAACCTGGCAATAGACTGCGTCCATTTAGAAGTCCATGGCTGGTAACTTGAGTGGGTTTATCTTGGTAACATGCTAGCCTTGTTAACTATCAACTGTCCCTCTGAGTTTTTCACATCACTCCCCGGGTCTGGTGACCTGCAGGCCTGTGAATATGTGCTGCTTGTGTGGTTGACTGGTTCTCCCTCACTATACTGTGGCCTTCATCTCCATCTAGCAGACAAGCTGGCCTGTGGCTAAATGCAGCTAGTGTGTTGAGCCGGAAAGTCTGGAAAATCTGCCGTGTGTCTTAGGGTCACTGTTTGGGTCTGCTGCCAAAGAAACCCTGGAGAGGAGTATGTAGGTTACAAAAAGTAGAACCTTGCATAGCCAGATAGACTGGCCTTATGGCACCCTTGATTTGCGACAGCCAAGCTCTACATTTCAGCACACACATCAGCCAGGGTTCGGGGGCTTCCAGTGGGGAACTTCACAGCCAAAAATATTGCTCATTGGGCAGCAACTACATTGGACCAGTAGGTCCTGATTACAATGTTGCAGGGATACAAAGCAATTCTGCCATATGCCCACATCCTATTCAGGGCTCAGGGCCTCATCAATATTAGACCCCATCAAGTGTGCCACTCTGATCCCAAAAGTGATTTAAAGGGTAGACCCCATGGTTCAGAACAATGGGTTCTACTCAACATATTTTTATTCAGAGGAAGGAAAATGGTTTCTATCTGATTCTGGACTCAAGAGGGCTGAACTGGTTCCTAAAATGGTTAAAAACTGGTTCCCTCCTTTCAGGCTATCTGATGTTATGCATGCCGTGCAACCACAGGACTGGTTCACAAAGTGGATCTGCTTGATGCACATTTCCATGTCACCATCACCCCAGAACACAGATGCTTTTTGAGTCAGCCAAGGACAGGCATTCCAAATCGAAGTCTTACTCTTATGCCTCTCTCGAGCAACAAAAGTGTTTTTGAGATGTATGCAGGCAGCCGTGTAACCACTGTTGGCCAGATACTGCCTTGTTTGGTTGCAATGTGCCCATACTAGGGAGCAAGCCATCTGGTACATGTCTTCCTTGGCCATCTTACAGTGCTGAGTCTCACAGTGAATTCATAGAAGAGCTCAGAAACGCCGAAACAGGCCACACATTTCACTGGTGTGAAGCTAGATTAATTGAGAATGCTAGCCACCCTGTTATCCCAACATGTCGCAGACATCACACTTGCCAAATCAAATTTAGGCAGGTCGCTGTGTACAGTAGTGGTTTCTTTTGAGGATGCTAGGATTGCTGACTGCAGTCACAGTATCCTTGTCTCAGCGAGAAGGTAATGAGCTCTAGCTCTCTGAATTCCCCTCATCATTCAAGTAGGCCTATCAAGTACATCACATGCTTGTGTACTTACAGCACAAGGCAAGGGGTGTGCATACTGGAGAGCAGATTTTTCAGTGCAAACACACTTAACCTTAAATAGCAAGAACAATGCAGCTGAAGTGAGCTGAGATCGCATGTTGTAATTCCTTTGAACTATGTGGTCAAAGTCACATGTCACAATGCTAATTAGCTCGACTAGCTGGTTTGCAAACAAACGATATCTCGACTGTACCTTGGCTCTGTCCTTAATTTCGAGGAGTCTTTCTGTGATTGTTGTGGCCAAAAATTGCTTGATTTTGCTGCGGATTTGCTGAGTTTTTTGTGGGGTTTTATTGCAGAAAACCACTTGAATTGGCAAAACTGCAATTGCACGCAGTTATTTTGCACGGTCTTTCGCAGTGATGTTTGTTGGTAAATGAGACCTTTTAGCTGTACTCATGTTCAATGCATGTGAATCGATGAGGGCTTTGACTGAATGGTGATTTAATTGTGATGACGTCACACGGCACGTCTTGGTTCAAATCTGTGGAATATTGTGGAGTTTTGTTGATTTTACATTAATTTCTGCGATCGCAAAATCGCAAGATCCTGGAGTATCTCACACTATGCTCTATATACAGTATTTACTATAGATGTACTTTATATAATATACTTTATATCATTTTGCATGCTAATGTGTTGCACTAAATGCAAATGCACAATCACTGCACATTATCACTGACATCTCATATCACTGAGCTGCTAGAACATAACCTAAAATGGCTGCCCCTTGTAATAGCAACATTATTTAGAAAATTTCAAATCTTACTGCCCTTTATCAGACGTAGCACAGGTCTATTGGCTGTCATATACAGATGGAGGAGTTAGAGTAATAAAGGCAATTCTGTTCTATTTGTAAAACCTTATGTAATGTACTGTAATGAAACCTAATGTACCATAAACAACTTCATATGCTATTCTGAAAAGGAAATTTCAAAAAAGGGTACAGTGATGCCTTATGGGTAAGTTATGCGCCAGAACTCTGTAAAGTAATGGAACGGTCATAAAGGTGGCTAAGAGGCCTCAAAAAGAATAAACAGAAATGCAAAGTCAACTGGTATGTATTAAAAACAGGACTGGAATGCATCCTAGGACAGTTTCTAATGAGGACCCGCACAGCCCACATGTATACCAAACACAGACCCAATGCATGAGCACTGCCTCTGTGTTAATTGTGTAGGACGGCTGAGAGAATAGAGTTGAGATTGCGCATGATTCAGCCTGAGAAATGTGAAAATAGCTTTGCTGATCTTTCACAGAGTGTGGAGGAAGACGCTTGGCAACCAGCCAAAGTATGAAATTATGCAATTACACAGCATGATGATACACAGAGATTTAACTTTGGTGCCTTATCCCAGCGCAGTAATGATTTTAGATAAGGAAGCCTATTGAATGCAGACAATAATTATACTATGATTAACTGCAGTGTAATTCAGTAATAATTGTAGATGAAGGACTTTTATCCTTTATGTGACTTTGTGTAATATGCTGAACTTTTCACGAACACAGGGAATTTCCTACACTGGGAGATCCAGCATCAATTTTTTTTCTGTATGTGGGTTAGCTCGCTTTTATCTGCAGGTGTGAAACAGAGGTCAGGAGAACACTCTAGTGTACAAAGGGCAAAGTAACAGAAACCTAATTATTCTGTCCATCACATATTTCATGTGTGTAGAGGATAGAGGGGTGACACATACTTTAATTTAGTTCATTACCCATTTATAGCCACATGCTCAGGCTCTCATGGCTTTAGATGCCATACAGTCAGGTATGAAGAATTTAATTTAACTCACGATGATTGTCATGCATATCCTAATAAAAGTTTTAACAGCATAATAATTATCTAACATTTTACCATAGTTTATGATATTATTACATTGTACTGTATATTCTCCACTGTATCATGGTGACTAACATGGCTAGCTATAGACCCCTGAGTGATACATGTCAGTCTGACATTAGCCACACCTCCTGGTTGCAAAAACAAAGCGGGAGACTATACAGGGTGTCCAAAAAGTAAGGAACCAATATAAATATGTTGAGCAAATATTCCGATCCAAATGTGTTGAGCAAAATCCGCAAAAAACATGATGCAGCGTGTGAGAAAATGCAGTAGTGCGTAAGGGTGAACATGTAGATCATATGTTGTCAATAATAAATACACTTTCCGCTGTTGGGTGTCAGAATCATAAAAGTGTTCACACATTTGTTTTTACAGAATACTGTCAATTCGGACACCTTCGACAACCTTCTTACAACCGACAACAGAAGATGGTTGTAGATACAAGCAATCAGGACGGATAATTGGTCTGAGAAGCTCTGTCTTTGCAGCGCCCATTTTAAGTAGCTAACTATCATATCAGTGAAGTTGGCTTGCTAACTACTAACCCCATTTCCATAAAAGTTGGGATGTTATCTAAAATGCAATAAAAACAAAAATCTGTGATTTGTCAAGTCTCTTGAAACTTTAATTAACTGACAAAAGTACAAAGAAAAGATATTCAGTGTTTTCACTGACCAACTTATTGTATTTTGTAAATATAAACAAATTTAGAATTTGATGCCTTCAACACACTCAAAAAAAGTTGGGACAGAAGCCACTGTGTTATATCACCCTTCCTTTTAATTACACTTATTAATTGTTTGGGAACTGAGGATACTAATTGTTGCAGTTTTGCAAGTGGAAATTTTGTCCATTCTTGCTTCATACAAGACTTCAGTTGCTCAACATTCCTTGGTCACCATTGTCTGATTCTCCTCTTCATGATCTGGACTGCTGGCAGGCCAGTCAAGCACACGCACTCTGTGTCTATAAAGCCACGCTGTTGTAGCACTTGCAGAATGAGGCCTGGTATTGTCCTGCTGAAATAACCATGGACTTCCTGGGAAAAGACGTTGTCTTGATGGCAGCATATGTCTCTCTAAAATCCCAATATATGCCTCTGTGTCAATGGTACCTTCACACATATGCAAGTCACCCATGCTGTGGGCACTGATGCACCCCCATACCATCACAGATGCTGGCTTTTGCACCTTTCGCTTATAACAGTCTGGTTGGTCTTTTTCATCTTTGGCACGGAGAACTCAACATCTGTTTTTCCCGAAAACAAGCTGAAACGTGGACTCATCTGACCACAGCACACGTTTCCACTGCCTTTCAGTCCATCTGAGATGAGCTCGGGCCCAGAGAACTCGGCGGCGTTTCTGTATAGAGTTGATGTGTGGCTTCCTCCTTGCGTAATAGAGTTTTGGGTTGCATTTCTGGATGCAGCGGCGGACTGTGTTAAGTGACAACAGTTTTCTGAAGTACTCCCGAGCCCATGTGGTTATATTTATCACAGTAGCATGATGATTTCTCAGGCAATGTCGCCTGAGGGCTCAAAGGTCACGCACATTCAACAGTGGTTTCCGGCCTTGCCCTTTATGCAATGAGATTTCTCCGGATTCCCTGAATCTTTTCACAATATTATGCACTGTAGATGGTGAAAGACCTAAATTCTTTGCAATCTTGTGTTCAGCAATGTTGTTTTTGAACAGACTGACAATTCTCTCATGAAGTTTGAGAGAAGTATGCCCAATCCTGATCCCCTCCCCTGTTACCAATTAACCTGATCCTCCAAAATGGTGTTACTTGAATATTCTATAAACTTATTTTGCCTCTGTCCCAACTTTTTTTGAGTGTGTTGAAGGCATCAAACTCTAAATTTGTTTATATTTACAAAATACAATTAAGTTGGTCAGTGAAAACACTGAATATCTTTTCTTTGTACTTTTGTCAGTTAATTAAAGTTTCAAGAGAGTTGACAGATTTTTGTTTTTTATTGCATTTTAGAAAAAATCCCAACTTATATGGAAATGGGGTTTGAAAAAAAATTTAACAGACTTAGCTTGCTAGATAGCTAACATTTCTCATTTCTATTGCTTTAACAAGCCTACTAAGCTCACATAATGTCTACTTCAAGTAGACTACTTCAAGTAGATACCTCAAAACTAGCTAACTGAGCACAAACACTGACTAAAAATGCTGGTGATATTAGTGGTGGTGGGTTTTTTTTTTAATACTCACAATATCAGTATCGTGTCTTACAAATATCATGGTATATCATCTCTGCTGAAAAAACAATAGAAACCCTCATAGAATGTGTAATGTTTTTAATAGTTAGAATGGGAATTGTATTGGTTTTAATGGAAAATGTAATGGTCCCTGTGGGTCTCTACTGGTAATTTGTTGCCTTCTACTGGTGGCATGTTATGTCTAGTGGATACCATTAAGGATCAGTAATGGAAATGGTTTTAATGGCTAGCTGATGGTTTGTAATGGTATTTGTAGTGGAAACCATTAGATTTTCTGTGGTGGTTTCTATTGTTTTTTTGTTTTTTTTCAGCAGAGATGTACACAGGCAGATGTGGTGAAAATTAATTTTGTGTTTATGCTGCTTGGCTTTTTTTATTTATTTATTTTTAATCATAAATCAACTAAAATTGATTAGGAGTCAGATAACAGGCTGAGGGTCAAACCACTTTTCTAAGTGGTGCTGGCTATATATGCCTACGCTAGTGTATTCATTTTGTGCTCAATTTCTTACTACATTTCTACTACATTTTTAAGCTAAAAATAAAAGCTATGATGCAGAGACACTTAAGGCTTTGCAAATAAGGCTTTGCATGGTGTTAAGTTTCAAAATAGGTGTTTTGTTTGTGTTCATTATAACCAGTATGTGACCACATGCTTGTTATTAGCCACCTAAATCACAGAATTACATGCTTAGCTTGATGCAGGCTTAATTGGAAACTAAAGTATATATTTATGTCAAATTGCTTGACTATCATGTCAGATAAATTGTCAACATAATGTCAGCATTTTATTTGTATTTCATAACAAAGTTTCCTCTCTGCCTAAAAGCGTCTCTCCTTGCTTTCAGGCTAACCAGCTAATCAGTCATGATAGTAGCATGTCCGTCTCATTACAAACAAATAAACAAAATCCTGGGCACACTGGGCATATGAAAGCTCAATTTCAATTTCTTGTAAAACCTGTAGTTTTGCCTTGTAAATAGGGGATTACCAATAACCAACAACAGCCAACTAGCAGTAAATGTTTATCCCCAACAAAGCCAGCTAGCTAACATTCAAGCTAACATTGGATAAATCCTTGTGTGTGATCTGTTTGTAAAATTAGCTTTGTGTGTGAATAGCAACAACCTGCAGTTGTAACATGTACAGGTGCATCTCAATAAATTAGAATGTCGTGGAAAAGTTCATTTATTTCAGTAATTCAACTCAAATTGTGAAACTCGTGTATTAAATAAATTCAATGCACACAGACTGAAGTAGTTTAAGTCTTTGGTTCTTTTAATTGTGATGATTTTGGCTCACATTTAACAAAAACCCACCAATTCACTATCTCAACAAATTAGAATATGGTGACATGCTAATCAGCTAATCAACTCAAAACACCTGCAAAGGTTTCCTGAGCCTTCAAAATGGCCTCTCAGTTTGGTTCACTAGGTAATCCACAAACATTCATTGCCAAAGAAGCTGGCTGTTCACAGAGTGCTGTATCCAAGCATGTTAACAGAAAGTTGAGTGGAAGGAAAAATTGTGGAAGAAAAAGATGCACAACCAACCGAGAGAACCGCAGCCTTATGAGGATTGTCAAGCAAAATCGATTCAAGAATTTGAGTGAACTTCACAAGGTATGGACTGAGGCTGGGGTCAAGGCATCAAGAGCCACCACACACAGACGTGTCAAGGAATTTGGCTACAGTTGTCGTATTCCTCTTGTTAAGCCACTCCTGAACCACAGACAACGTCAGAGGTGTCTTACCTGGGCTAAGGAGAAGAAGAACTGGACTGTTGCCCAGTGGTCCAAAGTCCTCTTTTCAGATGAGAGCAAGTTTTGTATTTCATTTGGAAACCAAGGTCCTAGAGTCTGGAGGAAGGGTGGAGAAGCTCATAGCCCAAGTTGCTTGAAGTCCAGTGTTAAGTTTCCACAGTCTGTGATGATTTGGGGTGCATCTGCTGGTGTTGGTCCATTGTGTTTTTTGAAAACCAAAGTCACTGCACCCGTTTACCAAGAAATTTTGGAGCACTTCATGCTTCCTTCTGCTGACCAGCTTTTTGAAGATGCTGATTTCATTTTCCAGCAGGATTTGGCACCTGCCCACTCTGCCAAAAGCACCAAAAGTTGGTTAAATGACCATGGTGTTGGTGTGCTTGACTGGCCAGCAAACTCACCAGACCTGAACCCCATAGAGAATCTATGGGGTATTGTCAAGAGGAAAATGAGAAACAAGAGACCAAAAAATGCAGATGATCTGAAGGCCACTGTCAAAGAAACCTGGGCTTCCATACCACCTCAGCAGTGCCACAAACTGATCACCTCCATGCCGCGCTGAATTGAGGCAGTAATTAAAGCAAAAGGAGCCCCTACCAAGTATTGAGTACATGTACAGTAAATGAACATACTTTCCAGAAGGCCAACAATTCACTAAAAATGTTTTTTTATTGGTCTTATGAAGTATTCTAATTTGTTAAGATAGTGAATTGGTGGGTTTTTGTTAAATGTGAGCCAAAATCATCACAATTAAAAGAACCAAAGACTTAAACTACTTCAGTCTGTGTGCATTGAATTTATTTAATACACGAGTTTCACAATTTGAGTTGAATTACTGAAATAAATTAACGTTTCCACGACATTCTAATTTATTGAGATGCACCTGTGTATATAACATTTGTTTATACAGTCATTTGTGGAGTGGTTGTTCAAACAATTTAAAAAATACAAATGTTTGACCTTTTTTTTTTTTTTTTTCTTTTTATTACCAGTATAGTATTTTATTTTATTACCAGGTATGTGTAGTATTACTGAGCTGAAAGTCTGCTACATTCAATGTTTAAATAAAATGGTGGCAGATTGTGTTTATACAAAGTGCAGTATATTTGCCTTCATAAAATTTATTGTTTATTTCTAACTCAATTGTCAACTCCCTGCCTGTATTCCTGAAAACAATTGCTATAAGCAAATAAACCACACAACCACAGCTGGTCTAATTTTATACAGGTATAATAAAACCAGACATTACATCCTCTGTGTCCATCTGGTTTCATTCCATTATTTCATCATCACGCTAAACAGAAACTACAGCACATTCAGCTACATTGTTCTTGTGTATCTTCACAGCACAGTGGAACAGATGTAGTATTCGATGTAATGAGTCTTCAAAACTGTGAAACAAACACAATTAAAGAAATAAAAATTAAAATATCTCCGTATGGATTAACTATCAGTCTCTCCCTCTGTGTGTGTGTGTGTGTGTGTGTGTGTGTGTGTGTGTGTGTGTGTGTGTAGTGTGCAGTACTGTGCAAAAGTTTTAGGCAGCCTATTTTTTTTGTACAAACTTTTTATAGATTTATTATTTTATTACTTTTTATTACTACCTTATCAAGTCAGTACAAAAAACATGAGCAAGAAGCTCAATAAAACTTACCAGCTCATTTCCTTATAAAACTGCACAAATTGTACTGGAGACTACTATTTTAATTTTAATTTGATTTTTTTTTTGTCACACCGAATATTGACTTTGTTTCATTTACTACTGTTTACTGCTCTTTACAGTATTTTTTTTTATGTAGAAACATTTAATTTCATTATTTTAAAGGCATCTTTGCTCTACAGCATTTCTTTGCATGTGCCTAAAACCTATGCACAGTACTGTATATATAAATACTAATCCCATTTCCATACAAGTTGGGATTTTTTCTAAAATGTAATAAAAAAACTAAAATCTGTGATTTGTCAAGTCTCTTGAAACTTTAATTAACTGACAAAATTACAAAGAAAAGATATTCAGTGTTTTCACTGACCAACTTAATTGTATTTTGTAAATATAAACAAGTTTGGAATTTGATGCCTTCAACACACTAAAAAAAAAAGTTGGGACAGAGGCAAAATAAGACTGAAAAGTTTATAGAATATTCAAGTAACACCATCTTGGAGGATCAGGTTAATTGGTAACAGGGGAGGGTATCAGGATTGGGCATAAAAGGAGCATCCACCAAAAGCTCAGTGTTTGCAAGCAAGGATGAGTCATGGCTCACCACTCTGTGCCAAACTTCGTCAAGTTCTCCGTGCCAAAGATGAAAAAGACCAACCAGACTGTTATAAGCGAAAGGTGCAAAAGCCAGCATCTGTGATGGTATGGGGGTGCATCAGTGCCCACGGCATGGGTGACTTGTATATGTGTGAAGGTACCATTGATGAGGAGGCAAATATTGGGATTTTAGAGACATATGCTGCCATCAAGGCAACGTCTTTTCTCAGGAAGTCCATGGTTATTTCAGCAGGACAATGCCAGGCCTCATTCTGCATGTGCTACAACAGCGTGGCTTCATAGACACAGAGTGCGCATGCTTGACTGGCCTTGACTGGCGCATCATGAAGAGGAGAATCAGACAATGGCTGAAGTCTTCTATCGAGCACGAATGGGCAAAAATTCCACTTGCAAAACTACAACAATTAGTATCCTTAGTTTCCAAACGATTAAAAAGTGTAATTAAAACACAGTGGTAAACCTGCCTCTGTCCCAATTTTTTTGAGTGTGTTGAAGGCATCAAATTCTAAATTTGTTTATATTTACAAAATACAATTAAGTTGGTCAGTGAAAACACTGAATATCTTTTCTTTGTACTTTTGTCAGTTAATTAAAGTTTCAAGAGACTTGACAAATCACAGATTTTTGTTTTTATGGCATTTTAGAAAAAAATATGAAAAAACCTAATTAAACAAACGAGACAAACATATTATTCTTGGTCATTTATTTATTGAAGAAAATGATCCAATATTACATATGTGTGAGTGGCAAAAGTATGTGAACCTCTAGGATTAGTGTTATGTAACCACACGGAGGGAAGCAGGATGCACTCGCAGGGGAAATAGACAGTTTATTAGGAACAAACGAAGGGAGAGGAACATTCAAAATTAAACGAACACTCAAAAGTAAAGGAATATTTACCAAACTGTCAAACAAAAATCCAATGAGTGTTCAGGCATAAATCCACAAGTAAACAAGGCAATGATCCACAAAAATGACAGGACAGTAATTCCTAAAAGGCAAGGCGATAATCCAAAAACTCACAAGGCATCAATCCACAAACTGACACGGAAGTAATCCCAAATTGGCAAGGTAATAATCCAATACATCACAAGGCAATGATCCAAAATCCAGGAAACGCGTGGCAAACAAAAACAAAGAGGAATGTACCATTCCTTATCTTAACCGGGCGATATTCACTTCTAGTCATTTACATTCATTTGTAACCATCTTTTGTCATCTTTAATACTCCATGAGGAAGCAGACACAAAAAGGGGTTTAAATACACAAGGGTAATCAAAAACAAACGAGATCAAACACAAAACACCTGGAACCAATAATAAAGCAATAAACAGAAAACCAATGAAAGAACATGGGAGGAAACATGACGTGAACCAAAACAAACGGACCAATGAGGAAGCGGGGGCAGATACATGACGTAAACCAAAAACAAACGAGCACATGGCAACGTAAACAAAACGGGAGTTCATGAATACACAGTCCAGAGGTTTTTATGAATAACACTCGCGCTACTCTTCCTCGTAGTGCGAAGCGTGGCATGCGGAAGTGTGCTACTCGCTAGCCTCTGCTAGCATCGTAGCGAGAGGGAGACTCTAACAGTTAGCAGTTAATTTGAAGGTGAAATTAGAGTCAGGTGTTTTCAATCAGTGGGATGACAATCAGGTGTGAGTGAGCACCCTGTTTTATTTAAAGAACAGGGATCAAATCAGAGTCTGATCTTCACAACACATGTTTGTGGAAGTGTATCGTGGCAATGAACAAAGGAGATTTCTTAGGACCTCAGAAAAAGAGTTGTTGAAGCTCATCAGGCTGGAAAAGGTTACAAAACCATCTCTAATGAGTTTGGACTCCACCAATCCACAGTCAGACAGATTGTGCACAAATGGAGGAAATTCAAAATCATTGTTAACCTCCCCATGAGTAGCAGACCAACAAAGATCACTCCAAGAGCAAGACGTGTAATAGTCCATGAGGTCACAAAGGAACTCAGGGTAACTTCTAAGCAGCTAAAGGGCTCTCTCACATCGGCTAAGGTTAATGTTTATGAGTCCGCCATCAGGAGAACAACAATGGTGTGCATGGCAGGGTTGCAAGGAGAAAACCACTGCTCTCCAAAAAGAACATTGCTGCCCTTCTGCAGTTTGCTAACAATCATGTGGACAAGCTAGAAGGCTAATGGAAAAATGTTTTGTGGACGGATGAGACCAAAATAGAATAAAACCTTATCCCATCTGTGAAACATATATACACAGTGGGGTCAAAAACTCTAAGACAAAAAAAAAGGAAATGTGGAACATCTTGACTATTCAACATTCATGATGTTGCACATGTTCTAGGTTACTAGTTGACCATATTAACTCCTTTGTACACAAGATCAGATTTCCCTTCCACTGAAGCACACGTTCAGACGACACGCCGATGGATTTGGATAACATGGATCATCAAGTTTTACACAAACTCGTGGAGTCCATGCCAGCTCGAGTGCACATTGTCATTACAGCAAAAAGGGCATGTACAAAATACTAAGAAATTCTGGAATTCATGCAAATATTTTTTAAGATTCTATTTTTCATTTTTAGATTGTTGCTGATAATATAATTTGTAATGAAAGCCTTTGTGTTAAATTAAAAAAGAATGCCAGAAGCATTTGCTCTCAGACTTTTAGACCCCAGTGTATATACAGGTGCATCTCAATAAATTAGAATGTCGTGGAAAAGTTCATTTATTTCAGTAATTCAACTCAAATTGTGAAACTCGTGTATTAAATAAATTCAATGCACACAGACTGAAGTAGTTTAAGTCTTTGGTTCTTTTAATTGTGATGATTTTGGCTCACATTTAACAAAAACCCACCAATTCACTATCTCAACAAATTAGAATATGGTGACATGCCAATCAGCTAATCAACTCAAAACACCTGCAAAGGTTTCCTGAGCCTTCAAAATGGTCTCTCAGTTTGGTTCACTAGGTAAGCCACAAACATTCACTGCCAAAGAAGCTGGCTGTTCACAGAGTGCTGTATCCAAGCATGTTAACAGAAAGTTGAGTGGAAGGAAAAAGTGTGGAAGAAAAAGATGCACAACCAACCGAGAGAACCGCAGCCTTATGAGGATTGTCAAGCAAAATCGATTCAAGAATTTGAGTGAACTTCACAAGGAATGGACTGAGGCTGGGGTCAAGGCATCAAGAGCCACCACACACAGACGTGTCGAGGAATTTGGCTACAGTTGTCGTATTCCTCTTGTTAAGCCACTCCTGAACCACAGACAACGTCAGAGGCGTGTTACCTGGGCTAAGGAGAAGAAGAACTGGACTGTTGTCCAGTGGTCCAAAGTCCTCTTTTCAGATGAGAGCAAGTTTTGTATTTCATTTGGAAACCAAGGTCCTAGAGTCTGGAGGAAGGGTGGAGAAGCTCATAGCCCAAGTTGCTTGAAGTCCAGTGTTAAGTTTCCACAGTCTGTGATGATTTGGGGTGCAATGTCATCTGCTGGTGTTGGTCCATTGTGTTTTTTGAAAACCAAAGTCACTGCACCCGTGACACGAGTTTCACAATTTGAGTTGAATTACTGAAATAAATGAACTTTTCCACGACATTCTAATTTATTGAGATGCACCTGTATATGTAGAACATGATCGTCATCTTTTGTATTTGGTCACAGCGCCACCTTGTGGTCAGAGGACAAACTTATAAATCATTTTTTTTTAAAAATAGAAATGTGCATTATGGAAGCTGAAGTTTTACTGGTATGCTCCTGGTATGTTTACTGGTATTTACTGGTAAGTTCCCTAATTGCTAGTTGAACATACTTAAGTACAATACAACAATGAAATCATATAAAATAAAAAGTGATAAAAATAGGATTTACTTACAGTATCCTATCCTAATTCACCAGAGATAACATGTTCAGAAACAATGAAACCAGAGAACTTTTTTACATAGTTGTCAGATATGTATTGTTAAATGTAATAATGTGTATAAATATAATAATGTGTAATATGATTGCAGCTCTCAGGTCACTCCCACTGTCTGCCTCATCATCACCTCTTCCCTCATCCTCAGTTCCATGGTCCCACATGGCCTGCAGCTGGATAGATGGGAATAACTTGCAATTTGGGCATCTGGCTCACGAGTCTTGCTGTGGAGGTGACATTCATCAACATAGCCATCTACTTCCAGAAGCTAAATGCCCTCAGATTTCCTAACACTCCCCACCACCTCCCAGTCATCAATCATCCATCACAGAGCCAGTGCCACTCGATTGATGAGCTGGTAGACAGTCGATCTGGGCATGTCAAACACACCGGAAACCACCCTGTATGAGGTCCCAATAACCAGCCAGGGAAGAAAACCAGCACCTCCACAGCTGTGTTAGGTCAAGGACCTCAATACATATCCTTCTCAAGTAAAAAAAAAAACACCTGGCCAAATGTCCCCTTTGCATACGATGTGGAGGAGTGGCACAGTTAAGCCTGGAATAAACAGCTAGGATTTCCAGCTGGCAAAAATAAAAGTATTGAAATCTAACTGGGTTTTGTTCTGTATACATTTGACTGTATATAGCATTTGTATATAACTTATGCAGTGGTTGTTGAAAATAAATAGAATTTAATAACACAAAAACGTGTAGGAATACTGAACTGATTCATCAGTTACCCATTGCATTATAATTACAATTAAAAAAAAAATTTTTTTACCACTTTCCTTCTAGTGTTATTTACTTGGGTTAATATGAAAAAGTCTACGGGTTAAATAATAGCGAATGTTACCCTGCTAAGTAGCAGAACTTTTGGCACCATTGTGGCACACTGCTGTTATTACTGTTATTATAACAGTAAAGGGGGACTAACTCTGGTATTGGATGCTCAAAAAACATATATGGGAGTGATTGTTGAGGTGTCCACATACTTTTGGCCACACCGCCTTTAATACCAACCAACCACCTATCCAGTGAGAAGCTGCTCAGTATGGGTGCCAGAGACTGTCTCTTGGATCGCTGACTATGTGCGGCTGGGAAGCTCCCTATCTGATGTGGTTAGTAACACAGGAGCGCCACAGGGGACTGTCCTGTCTCTATTTCTGTTCACTCTGTACACCTCAGACTTCCAGTATAACTTTGAATCATGCCACCTGCAGAAGTACTCCAGTGACTCTGCGGTGGTGGGGTATATTAGACATGGGCAGGAGCCAGAGTACAGGAAACTGGTGGATAACTTTGTGGAGTGGTGCAGAAGGAATCATCTGCTCCTAAATATAAACAGAACCAAGGAGATGGTGGTGGATTTTAGAAGGATGAGAACTGTGACTAAGCCCATAAACATCATGGGTGAGAAGGTTGGAATTGTCAAGCACTACAAATACTTGGGTGTCCACTTGAACGACAGACTGGACTGGAGGACCAACACCGACACCGTGTACAAGAAGGGGATGAGCAGACTTTATTTTCTGAGGAAGTTCAGATCTTTCAATGTTTGCACCAAGATGCTGGAAATCTTCTACCAGTCTGTGGTCGCGAGCATCATCTACTATGCTGTGGTCTGCTGGGGGAGCAGCATCAGTGTCAGAGATGGCAGCAGGATCAATAAACTCATTTGCAAGGCTGAAACAATAATTGGACAAAACCTGGAGACGTTTGAGTCAGTGAGGAGCAGGAGGGCACTGAACAAACTGCTCTCCATCATGGACAATCCATCTCACCCCCTTCATGACAAACTACAAAGACAGCAGAGCTCATTTTCCAACAGACTCATTCAGCACCGCTGCCATAAAGAACATTTTAGGAAATAATTCTTACCTTTCACCATAACACTGTACATCAGCTCACCTCTGTTGTTTATGTCATACATATGTTGTATATCTTATTCACTGCCATTTTTGCACATCTATCTATCGTGTATTAAGCGTGCACACCGGAATACACACTGTACTTGAAAGACAGATAGGCAGCACCATTCATTTTTAAAGTGAAGAGTTTCAAATCTGTAATTATGCTGTGTCCCTTCTGAAGATCAAGTACAGTAAACAAAAAGCCGCACCTGCTGTTAGGCAGCTCTTTTTTTGATCAAACCAAGGAACAACACAAAACTTGTGGCTTTGTAGTGTGTCGCTTTGTGTAATTTGTACTTTCACTGGATGTTTATTCCACCTCTACTGTATCTCACATGCGCCGTTGCAATCACTGCTGATGACATGTTATGTGACAGAGACACAGACTTAAATAATTAAATAATTAACCCTTAATGAACACTAAATGTTTCATTCTGTGTAATCACTCAACACAACACTTGATCATAGAATGCATGAATTTACAGCCTAGGCTAGAAAGAAATCAGACCCAGCCTTACGACTTCATATATATATATATATATAACCTACTTAAAGCCATTTGGCTTGGCTTGGACCCTGACTCATGAGACACCAAGGCAGAGCATGAAGGCAGCTTCCAACTGTTTCACACCCAATATTACAGTTAACCTAGCTAGATTGTTAACAAACCTGGTTTGCTATGAAAGTCAAAAGATGCTGCTGGTAACATTAGGTATGCTCATTTTTAGAAGTAGTTGATATTAGCACAGGATGTAGTGGGTAGCTTTGCTGTCTCTCAGCTACAGGGTCCCTGGTTTGAACCTGAGCTCGACTTGCTGTGTGGAGGTTTGTATGTTGTCCCCATGTCCATGTGGGTTTCCTCCGGGTTCTCTGGTTTTCTCCCACCTCCCAAAAACATGCTAGTAGGTGTGTTGGCTACTCTAAGCTGCACCTAGATGTGAACATGTGTGTACATCGTGCTGGGTGTATTCCAACTTCACACCTTCACATGGTGGATCACACAGTGGATACACTTGGATGGATTCTCTGGATCCATTGTGACCCTGCCCAGGATAAAGCGGTTACTGAAGATGAATGAATAAATTATTTAATAATTATTTATGCTTTCTGTTTTTTTTAATTTATTTTATTTTATTTATATATATATTTTTTGTATTAGTACTGATTATGAAATTACTAAGCAGCAATGTGATGTGAGACATTGCTACGGTGCTCAGTTAGTAATGACTTTATTTTGGCCAGGTGATCAGAGTTCGGTTACTACAGCCTTAATGTAGAATGGATGCGGAAGTGACAAGTTAACTTCACGTTCCTGAACTATGATTGGCTAGTCGTTCATGCTCACGAGAAGTCCGCCAATTGGAACGCGTCGTTATCCGAGTATAGCGTGGTGTGGGCGGGACTTATGGGAATACAGGCGTGAAAGAATAGCTAACGCCCCAGCTGAACAAAAACAATTCCCCGCTCTAAGCGTTACCATTTTGCAGGAATGGAGCTGAGTGAAATTTTATATAACAAGGCTGAATACATCGAGACAGTACGTGAATGTTTTATGATTTTATTATACGGGTTATATGTGGTGCAAACGCGGCTGTGTTGAGGATGATTTGCTAACTCAGCTAGGAGGCTAACAGTGATAACTAAGCATTTGTGGACTTTCAGATGTCTGTGGTAATTGGTAACGGTTCATTTATTCATAGCTGGCAAAACATTTCTGCAAAGCTGAAGTACTACAATATTCTTAGAAGGATGACTAACGCTAATTGTGTTTTGTGTTTTCCTGCTCAAACATCAACAACTGTGAAAATGCAGGAGGACAGATGAACAGTCATGTATATTAATTCAAAACTGGTGTTTCAGCGCTTTTTTAAAAATTATGTAAAGTATTAGAGTATATTTAGTTTTTAAAAAAATAATACAACTCGTTTTTGGTATATTTTTGTTTTAATTTTGTAGGTTGTCAATCAAAAATTGATGACTCATTCAGTACTGAGCTTGTGCTTGTCCAATTAAATGCTCTCTAGAGAGTATATGTCCCGCCCCTGGGGGTGGGGCTTGCTCTATAGTAGCAGTGTGTTAGCAGCAAACATGGTTCCTTTGGGGTTTTTTTTTAGCTTTCTTCTTCCTGTACACTATTCCATCCATCCTTTGGTTGAGAACACAAGTTATTTGACACAGTTTGTTCACAGTTATTTGACAGACACTTTTCAGAGGAGTGTTTTTTACTTACTCGGGGCTGTTCAGTGCTGGAATAGCTCGCTACCTCATCTTTATACACTGTCTCTCACTTAACTTTTCGCTGTTCTTCATATTTACCTCGTTCCTAAGCTATCGTTGAGTTTGTAGCTTCGGCAAATCACAGCTCTCAAGCCGTTTCACGTTACGCTTATACGTGATGCTGGTAAATATTTATCACGGAGTTACACCTGTAGCAGCCATTATTATGGGAACTATCTGATGCTGTTTACTCCTGACATTTTTCTTGTTTGAATATTCTTGTATTTTGTGTTCCCTGCAGGCCTCGGGCAATAAAGTGAGCAGGCAGTCGGTTCTGTGTGGGAGCCAGAACATCGTCCTGAATGGAAAAGTGAGCCAAGATTGACATCTCCATGGGTTTAAGTGTAAAATTACCTGTCTGTTAGGGGTGGGAGAAAAAAAAATCGATGCATCGCGATTCTTTCTCTAACGATTCTGAATTTTGGAGAATCGATTCAGAATCGTTAGTGAAAGAATCGCGATGCATCGATTCTGCGTTCAATTCAAATCACAACTGTGCGCTGTAACGGTCACTTATAAGGATTACGGTACTTATGTGGGAGAGATACAGCTGCGCATGTGAGAGAAATGCAGAGAGATGGGGAGTGTGAGGAGATAGCCGCGCTCCACTTATACATGAAGACGGGCGGGGAAGCGTTTAACAACCAACTCGGCCACAAAATAAAAGGGAACAAAAAGAAATATAAGTGGAGAGCAGCTCTCTCCTCACACTCCCCATCTCTCTGCATTGCTCTCACATGCGCAGCTGTATCTCTCCCACATAAGTACCGTAATCCTTATAAGTGACCGTTATACAGAGATTCCAACTATAAACAAAAGGTGTAGACACTCCGATTTTGGTTAAAATGTAAAGTTGATGTATTTGCACAGCAGAAGAATTAATTAGGAAAAGAAATGTACATCAAGAATCATTTTGGAATCGGATCGTGACTCCCAGAATTGGGATCGGATTGGATCGGATCGTGAAGTGCCTAAAGATTCCCACCCCTACTGTCTGTTAGTCTGAACATGGTTTTCTGTCTCCTGTCAGACCATAGTGATGAACGACTGCATCATCAGAGGAGATCTGGCTAACGTCAGGGTTGGCAGGCACTGCGTCATCAAGAGCAGGAGTGTGATCCGGCCGCCGTTTAAAAAGTTCAGCAAGGGGTAAGTAGCTGGAAGTGTCCAATCAAGATGAACAGAGGGTAATTTAGGATCGCTGTGCAGGACATGCACATGTTTTGGCAATCACAGAGATAAGTTCTGTTTTGTATGTCCGTATCTGGAATTAGAGCTGTGGCAGTTTTTGCAGAAAACAGATGCTTTGAGAAGCATTAGATGGTCTCCAGCTGGTCTTTAGTGCTAATGTAGTGCAATATCTCAGCTGATCTACATGAAGATCATATAAAAGGGTTTTGATTAGGGCTGCACCAATTCTGTTATTTCCTTTTCGACATTGCAAGAAGACCAGAGCTCAGGATATCTCGCAGTAGGTTCTCAGAGTAACCGATGTATTGTACTGAGACAGTGGTTCTCAAAGTGGGGACCAGGGACAGTGTAACAGCATTTTGTTACAGTGACATAGACCACAACCCACATTATCAAGGTTATTCAGTCCGTACAGGATTTTGCAGATTTTTTTTGTGATTGTTGCGGCCAAAAGTGCTTGATTTTGCTGCGGCTTTCTTTCAAAATTAAATTTTATTATTATCATTTTTTTAAATCCTGCTTTTTTTTGCGGAAAGCTACTTGAATTGGCGAAATCGCAACTGCACGAAATTGTTTTGCGCGGTCTTTCGCGGTGATGTTTGTTGGTAAATGAGCCCTTTTGGCTGTACTCATGTTCGACACACGTGAATCGAAGAGGGCTTTGGCTGAATGCGTGTCGTGATGGTCACATGACCCGGCCCAAATCTGCAGAAAATGTACGATAATTTTGAAAAATTGCACGCTCCACCGCATATTGTGGAGTTTACTTGATTTTGCGATCATTCCCGCGATCGCAAAATCTTGGATGTACTATTTATTATATATATTATTATATTTAGGGGTCCAAGCACCAAAGTCAACTCAGACCTAATGTGTTAGCATAGAAAGCTCTATGGCTCCAAAAAAAAAAAAAAAATTTATTTGAAACAATGAATTTATTTCACAGTTAAACGGGGTCCCTGGCTACAAAAAGTTTGAGAAGCACTGCACTAGGAAATTCTTACAATTTTAGACAAGTTTTGCTAATGCGGAAGATCAAATCAAATCTGATTCAGACGGAATCAGACTTTCACGAACAGTATTGTCCTCTGTACAAATACTCAGTATAGGATATTTTGTCTTGTTTCCACAGGGTGGCTTTCTTCCCCTTGCACATCGGAGATCACGTGTTCATAGAGGAGGACTGTGTTGTGAACGCGGCTCAGATCGGCTCGTACGTTCACATCGGGAAAAACTGCGTCATCGTACGTAGTTTATATGCATATTCCCAGTCAGTCCAGTTTGATTCCTGTGCTGCTTTAAACAACGCTCACACTAGCAACGGTCAAGTTCTCTGTGGTCTGTCGTACATGTTTACACGTTACGTGCCGGGCTTCGTAGGCAAATTAGCCAAGCAAGCTAACTGTACCCGGTATACACACTCACCAGAGGCACTGACGATCTTTGCTTCTTCCTTCCACTTCCTTTCCGCTGTCGCATTGCTTGCCTCTGTCTCAGACACCCGATCCCCTGCTATTCACTGCATAGTCCACATTCACACCATTCCAGTTAACACCACAGTGGATTGAGGGTGAGGTGTGTGTGTGTGTGTGTGTGTGTGTGTGTGTGGCGATGTTTATGTGATGGAATGGAACTGCACACTGTGAGTCACAAATTCAGAACACAATTCTAGCTGTCTTGTTATTAAAGAGAGGTGTGTGTGTGTGTGTGTGTGTGTGTGTGTGTGTGTGTGTGTGGGGTGCAGGGTCGGCGGTGTGTGTTGAAGGACTGCTGTAAAATACTGGATAACACAGTCCTGCCTCCTGAGACAGTCGTTCCTCCATTTACAGTGTTCTCTGGATGTCCAGGTCAGTGCCCTTGCATTTAAACCCATCTTTAACATTTCTTTTCACAGAGTTGCATCTTTTATGAAGCATATTGCTACAGTTGTAATATGTTGTGAGGCAACAAAGAGAGTGAAAGAAAACAGAAATAAATTTCTCTCGCCCTTAAGTGTGAATAAAACACAATGGGGTGTGCTGTTAGAGGAAATAATCAACAACAGAGTGGTGTGTTCCTGTTACCTATAACGTCATACCTCTTTCATGTCACAGAGTGTTTTATTCCTTTTATACCACTGCGATTCACCAACAGTTACAATTTTTAAAATCTATTTATAAACGACACATCATAATTTTATTCATTTATTGTTGCGTTTAATGTTATGGAACATCCACAGATCAAGTTGCTTCCTGTTATTATTATTAGTCTTAGATTTCGTGGAGCGTCCGCCATACAAGTCCCTGTGTATTAGCTGTTACTATTCGAAGGTTTTACCGATAACTAAGTTGGGCAGTACCTGCCGATACCCGATTAATCAGCCGATAGTTTTTTGTTTTTTTTTATACTGAATGAAAACATAACACTCATGGTAAAATATTGCTGAACTTTTGTTACAAAAATAAACAGTACTGACTGTACCATGAAAATGCACTGCACATTTTTAAATGAACTAAATATATAAATATTAACTATTAATAAATATTAAAATGAATAAAAGATATACATCCATACTGAACCAGAAAGTAACTTCAAATAACAACTAAAAATAGAGACATCCAAAATGACGACAACAAAAAAAAAAAAACACTTCAAATAACAACAAAATTTGTCAGTGATCTTTTTTTTTTTTTAAATTTCGCCTCTAGAGGCCGCTCTCGTACTGTATCTCGTAAAAACTATCAGTGTGGATTTTTGCTGAAAAACGATTCCAGCAATCAGTTATCGGTGCAGATTAATCAGCAAATACTCTACCGTGTTGAGAAACTTTACAAAGCACCGTGACTGTTACAAAGCACTAACACCCGAGACTCCTTCCATAAATGTTACATAAACGTGTCCTAACAAAAAACACGTCAATGATTATACGTTTTTTCTTTGTTAAACAACACATTTTTTTCCAATTTATTATTAGTCTTCGATTATACAGTATCTCACAAAAGTGAGTACACCCCTCACATTTTTGTAAATATTTTATTATATCTTTTCATGGGACAACACTGAAGAAATGACACTTTGCTACAATATAAAGTAGTGAGTGTACAGCTTGTATAACAGTGTAAATTTGCTGTCCCCTCAAAATAACTCAACACACAGCCATTAATGTCTAAACCGCTGGCAACAAAAGTGACTACACCCCTAAGTGAAAATGTCCCATTTTTTTTTAGACAGAGTTATCTACAGAGCAGAGTTTGTACTGAGGCTGTACATATTGTGCTCATCACACACGAATGGGTGAGGAAGATCTCAAATCTAATTTAGTTTTATTTGTGTGGGTTTTCTTTCTTTCTTTCTTTCTTTAGGTTTATTTACCGGAGAGCTGCCAGAGTGCACACAGGAGCTGATGGTCGATGTGACCAAGAGCTATTACCAGAAATTCCTCCCACTAAGCCAAATCTAAGCACCGACGTTCTCTTAAAATTGGACTCTTTCTATCCATCATCATTTCCTCCCTTCGCTGAAATATGAAGGATGTTTCCAACGATGTCCATCTGATACAGATCTGTACGTTTGTCTTTAGTCTAACTCCATGAACACTGCGTTTTATATTTAAGCACTCTGCATGTAAATGTGTGTGTGGAAGAGACACACACTGCGCAGGGAGGTTGATCGTTTCCCTGAGCAGTGTGTAAAAGACTCGAGTCATGAGGTGCAGAAGTCGAGATGTGTTTTTATGAAAAGCTTGTATTTATTGTGTAGATTCCGCAGCACGAAATGTGTCTCTTGTGCAAACACACCCTCGCTGCTTATAACAGACATCACATGACTTGTGGTATGATATTTTTTTTTTACATCATTTTCAGTACATGTTGGAGAAATGGAGCCTACTTGTAAAAGAAAGATTATTTCTGGGTGACATACATCATTTAACCTGTGTGTGTGTGTGTGTGTGTGTGTGTGTGTGTGTGTGTTCAATTGTTTACCAATTGTCAGTAACCCTGGATGGACAAATGATACATTTATTAGCTAGCCCGTTGGGCAAGTAAAAGCTCCAGTGATTCCCAGTTCCTAACTGACTAGGCTAAAAAGCGGTAACTAACATACAGTTATGCTCATAAATCTGCAGAATCTGCAAAAATTTAATATATTTTTTTTTTAAATAAGAGGGATCATTAAAATTGCATTTTGTTTTTTATTTAGTGCTGCCCTGAATAAGCTATTTCACATAATAGATGTTTACACATAGTCCACAAAACACACAACACAAAAATAATACCTGAATTTACACAAATGAACCAGTTCAAAAGTTGACATACCCTTGATTCTTAATACTGTGTGTGAGCAGATAAACTGCCTGCATTATTACTTTGTCTTCTGGGAAACATGTAAGTATCTTATTTAGCTTCTGAAGGGTGGTACTAAATGAAAAAACTAAAATCTTTAAACAAAATAATAGTTTACACCAATCATCCTGTTTAAAAGTTTACACCCCCCCGGCTCTTAATGTATCCTGTTGCCTTCTTGCGCATCAGTGAATGTTTGCACCTTTTATAATAGTTGTGTCCCTCAGTTGTCCTCAGTGTGAAAAGATGGATCTCAACATCATATAACCGGCTGTTGGAAAGGGGTCCAATATGCAGAAGATGCTGGAAAAGCAAAGAAGGTGCAGGACCTGGAGGATTTTTCTGAAGAACAGTGGGCAGTTTAACTGCTCAGGACAAACAAGGGACTCATGAACAACTATCACAAAACATAAACACAGTCGCTGATCATCCAGGTAACAACACACAGTATTAAGAGTCAAGAGTATGTAAACTTTTGAACCGGTTCATTTGTGTAAATTCAGTTATTATTGTGTCTTATTGTGGACTATATGTGAACGTGTGCAAAAGCTTATTCAGGGCAGCACTAAATAAAAAACAATGCTATTTTAATGATCCCTCTTATTTAAAAAAAAAAAATTATTAACATTTTGCAGATTCTGCAAGGGGTATGTACATTTATGAGCACAACTGTATTATAGTAATGCTGCATTATTATTATTATTATTATTATTATTATTTACTTCTGTGGGTTCAAGCTAAAAGTTGTAAGCAACAATCTAGCCAGCTAACTGTGAAGAGACTCCTCAGATCCGGAGTAGGAATTCCGAGTTGAGGGGGACTTTTACTTTGTCAGAGGTTAAATTACGAGTTACAACCTTTAGTTGAATACAGCACACCACCATATGGTAAAGTAGTTTGCTAGTCTAGTGATTAATACAAACTAAAGGAAACAAACAAAGTATATATGATGTAGCACTTTGTGTCTGCAACCCTGACAAAAAAAATGTATCAGTATTTCAGCTTCACACATAAAAGATTTGATTCGAATCCGGCTAGCGTCTTTATTTTTGCGTGATCCATTTAAGCGTGATATGTCCTCAGTGGGGTAACTTGAACACGTGAACAAAGTGCTGCTCTGACCAATGTTCTTTTACGGTTAAAACAGTGAAAATGGCAATACAGAGAAACATCTGGTTAAAAACACAGTAGCATGATCATCATAAACCATAATGAAAGATTAGGCAATTCATTTGTTATTAAATAAACAATAATAATAATTTCACAGCCAACGAGACAAGATAAAACAAGATAAATAAAATGATTAGTCACTGAGCGTCCATTCAGAGAGCCACTGCTGACACTGTGCTCGTTCCTCCTCGCTCTCCTCCACACTCTTCCTCCTCCTCCTCCTCTTTTTCTCTTCTTCACTCACTAACTTCTCCTCCTCCCTTTGTCGCTCTTCTGCTTTAGTTCTCGTTATTATTTCAGTCATTAAGCTCTCGAGTTTTTGAACACGTGTTTCTGGCGTCCATTTGGGGTCGAGTTCGGAAACGAAGGGATCGGAAGTTGTGACCTCGATGACCTCGTGCTCCAGAGGGATTCGGAGGAAATAAGCGTGCAGCATCATGCGGTACGGAGCGTTGTCTGTACCGAGGCTGTAAGTGAAGTCGCCTACGATGGAGTGACCGACAGCGCTGCAGTGCACTCGGAGCTGATGGGTGCGTCCTAAAAGGGAAGAGTAAGGATTTCAGTTCTAAACGTCCTAAGATGGGGAAATCTTTAAAAAGAGAAAAAAAATTATTTCAAAAATGTCCTAAAAGGGAAGAAATTGATTGGTCTTTTTGATTACTGATTTATGTTTCCTTCAGTTAATCCTATGTGTAACATTGAGGGATACACTCACCGTCCACTTTATTAGGAACACCTGTACACATGCACATTCATGCAGTTATCCAATCATGTGGCAGCAGCATGCATGAAATAGTGTAGATACAGGTAAAGAGCGTCAGTTAATGTTCACATTAAACATCAGAATGAAAAAAACTGTGATATCTGTAACTGTGGCATGGTTGTTGGTACCAAAAGGGCTGGTTTGATTTTCATATTGGGGGAATCACCTGGTCTTTTTCCAGTCTTCAACTGTCCAGTTTGGGTGAGCCTGTGCCCATGATAGCCTCAGATTCTTGTTCTTGGCTGACAGGAGTGGAACCTGATGTCTTCTGCTGTTGTAGCTCATCCACCTCAATGTTTGATGTGTTGTGTGTTCTGAGATGCTTTTCTGCTCACCACTGTTGTAAAGAGTGATTATTTGACCTACTATAGACTTACTGTCAACTCAGACCAGTCTGGTCATTCTCCTCTGATCTCTCTCATCGACATGGTGTTTCAGTCTGCAGACCCTACACTATTCTGTGTAAACTCTAGACACTATTGTGTGTCAAAATCCCACAAGATATCACTTTCTGAAATACTCAAACCAACCCATCTGGCACCAACAACCGTGCCACAGTTAAAGTCACAGAGATCCCACTCCCCCCCCCCCCCCCCCCCATTCTGATGTTTGATGTGAACATTAACTGAAGCTCTTGACCTGTATCTGCACGATTTTATGCATTGTGCTGCTGCCACATGATTGGCTGATTGGATAACTGCATGAATGAGCGGGTGTACAAATGTTCGTAATAAAGTGGACAGTGAGTGTACATTCCCTCTATGAGATGTGTGAGAAATTATAATGTTTACCTGTAAGAGGCCGCAGAAGAACTTTAGTAACGGGCTCTCCATCATATGATCCATATTCTAATACAGTTAATAATGTTTGGCTCGGCTTGGGATTCTCACATCCTATCACCAAAATAGAAGAAAGGGAGGGGAAAAAAGAAAACAGATGAAACTTTCATTTACACCGAGATGCAGGTAGATCCACCAGCTATTTTCATCCACAGAATCAACAATCACTTGTACTGTTTTGCTTTTTCCCAAATTCACCTATATAATAAATTACTTTCCTGGATTTAGACAGGTTTAATGACGTGATGGATTGCACAGATACCAAAATGTACCCTTTGAATGCGCTGTTGCTATAGAAACAATAAAGTATTAGAGTAAGCACGATATGGTAAAGCTATGATTTACCTTGCAGCCAGCACGAATGTCAGAGCTGCTGTTATAGAAAATGAATCAACACCCGCTGACCAATCAGATGTGACAATTCAACAGGACTGTTTTAACAGTGGCTTAATTTCCATGTAAAAGTGCGTGAGGTCCTCATGATTCTGACCTTCTGTTCCTTCCACACACATCATGTGTGTTTTCCCCTCAGTGGTATTTTTACCGATGGCGGCATCCAGCGTCATTCTGCTATCGGCCACAGTGCCTCGAACCTGCACAGGAAACAGACATGTTTATGACCCTCATATACATCTCATTCTCATTTAAACACACCTTAATTTATGCAGGACCTGCAACAGTGAGCCAATAGAAAGAATGCATTCAGCAGACTGCAGGTTTGTTTTTGTTTTTTTTTAGAAAAAAATAGATTTTAGTGAAGCTGATTTAAAAGTACTGTCTCTTAACATGCACCCGGCTGTCCACATGATGTAAACAAAAACATGATTCATCAGACCAGACCACCTTCTTCCATTGCTCCATGGAACTTGCACAAGTTCTGATGCAAATGTGCCCATTGTAGGTGCTTTCAGCGGTGGACAGGGGACAGCATGGGCACCCCATATACGGCAAGCTGTGACGTACTGTGTCCACCTTTCTATCATAGCCAGCTTTAACTTCTTCGACAATTTGTGCTACAGTAGCTTTTCTGTGGGATCTGCCTTCACTATCCGTGCACATCAGTGAGCCTTGGGTGCCCATGACCCTGTCACTGGTTCACCGGTTAACCTTCTTTGGACCACTTTTGGTAGGTACTAACCACTGCATACCGGGAACACCCCACAAGACATTTTGGAGATGTTCTGACCCAATCGTCCAGCCATCAAAATTAGGCCCTTGTCAAAGTCGCTCAGATCCTTACGCTTGCCCATTATTCTTGCTTCCAATACATCAACTTTGAGAACGGACTGTTCACTTGCTGCCTAATACAGCCCAGCCCTTGACAGGTGCCACTGTAATGAGATAATCAATGTTATTCACTTCTTGTCAGTGGATTTAATGTTATGGCTGATCGGTGTGTGTCCTGATATGCTGAAAAAAATTTAGCACAATTTTGTCTGGTGTTTTGTGGTGTTGTCATTAAAAAATGACATATTATTTTTTATATTGATGTTGACTGTTGTTAAGATGGTACACTCAAACGTGTACACGCTTGGACCAGATGTGAGTTTGATTGTACAGGTGAGATGTGTATGTGTGTGTGTGTGTGTGAGAGAGTACCAGCGCGAGATAAGCCTTGGTTACTGTTCTGTCTCTGAAACAGCGATATGCTCGTCCAGCTGCGGTTTTATTCAGCGCCACACACAGCACACCACTGGTGGAAAAGTCCAGCTGATGACAGAATCTGCACAGAGAACACAAACCATCCACACACACACACACACACACACACATACACACACAGAACCAAGTCAAACTCTACAGTGGCTCTTTGAAAACATACAATTACCCAACACTGCACAGGTCACTATACCAAAGCTGTAGCATGAATCTATGTCTGTGCAGGTTGGTGTTTACCTATGTGCTTATGTGAAGGTATCCGTGTGTGTTTACCTGAAGCCGTAGTGTGTTTGAGGGTCGGCGAGCTCAGGGAACCGGTGCTTCAGTTGTTTCTGCACTGTGTGCGTTTCACTCCACAGTTTGCTGTCGATGCGAATGTCCCAGTGTTTATTGAGCACCAGGTAATCAGCACTGTGGTACAACACACACAGGTTTTCCACACTCGCCAGCTCCATGCCACCTGATTCTTTTTATTAACATAATAAAAATCAAAATGGTTCTTTTTGTTAGGTTCCTCCTTACAGCTTTGGGTCACTTCACACAAATAATAAACTGTCAATAAAGTACAGTGACATAACACACGTATACTGGAAGTAAAACACATAGTTGTAGATATAGAATACAGATAATATATAAAAACAAAATGCATTCTTATATCACTAATTCTATTGCTGAATATACAAATTATTTGTATTGTCACAGTATCATGAAGTATCTAAATGCTACATTCTTACATTCTTTGCCGCCATTTTAGATTCAATTGAAATGTTTGCTTCACTACTCCTAGAAATGTAGCTTGCTCTTTTGTACTAAAACTTTATCTATTTACTCTATCTCTATCCACGAGTAGGTTAACTTTTTAAAATATTGATCATATATTATATTATATATACACATATACTTATTTATCAAATGTAATAGAACAGTGACATTTTTTAAACACTGACCTCACATGTAGATTCACGTGCGCTAAACCTCTTATTACTCAACGGCCAACGGAATATTCTGGAAAATAAATGGCGGAAAATAAGTGTGGATTAAATAAAATTTGTGAACCTAATGAAATTTAAAAACTGATATATAAACTAATAAAACTGAGCACATCAAAATCTATGTGAAAGCCAGTTGTTATTTGTACTGTAGTGAGGAACATGCTACTTCCGGTATTCTTTCATAGTAAGAGTATTTATTTGTGTAGGTTTTCTTTCTTAGTCAGTTAAACATCTAAATTAATATATTCAAGAAAATGTGTTGACTGGATTTTTATTATTTTATTTTTTAGATTAACATAAAATGTGTAATTAAATACAAGGCAAACTTATAAGAAAGGGGTGTGACACAGAGCAGGCTCTGTGCGCATGCGCACGCACATGCCGAGTCCTCTGTTATATTTTGCTGCTATGCATTTCGGGTAAAAGAGTTTGAACAGACATGGCGTCCAGAGTATTCGTGCACTGCGTCCGCTCTGTGAGGTTATTACAGCACAGCGGAGTCATAAAATCCGCCATCCAGAGATCACTAACTCTGGTTCCGTTTAAACAGCCAGCAAACTGGACGGAGCTTTTACGGGTGAGCTTTTATAACACGCATCACTTCCGCCATAACGGCCTTGAGCTGGATGAATGCAGTGACCCTGTAGTGTCTTTGCTACACTGTACAGTGTGTGTAGGACATGAATGCTCAGATCATGCTCATGCTGTTTTCTGTGTGGATGTATGTGTGTGCAATAGAAACAAAGGTGTACAGGGATCACCTCTCACTTGGGTTTCAGCAAGACTGTTCAGAAATGAATATGCCACAGTTTGGTGATTTTCTTGATTTAACATACACCTGTTTATTATCTATTTAATTGAATCTGGTGTCAACAAAGTCTATTCAACTCTGAACCTACATGATCATTTGTTCATTCATCCTGGTCAGAGTTACGGTGGATCCGAAGTCTGTTTCAGGAACACTGGGCGTGAGGCAGGAATACACCCTGGATGAGACGCAAGTCCGTTGCACACAGACATTCACTTTAGAGTAGCCCACCAATTTAGAGAAGCCCACCCAGTCCACCTGCTGGCAGATTCTTTTTTTTGGGAGGTAACCAGAGAATACAGAGGAAGCCCATGTGAACACGTATGAAACTTAAGATCAAACAGGGACACTGGAGCTGTCACATGATCAGAGATGGTCAAACCTTTATTTTGTTAAACATCTAAATTCAGTAAGTCTTCTAGATTCAGGGCCGTTTCTGGCCATTTTGGCCCCTAGGCAAGATTCCTATTGGTGCAAGGTTGAGGTGCTCACTGGCGCCCACGAGCTGGTGGCGCCCTAGGCGACCGCCTAGTTCGGCTATGCCTAGGAACGGCCCTGTCTAGATTTGTACTGTGTTATACAGTATGTGGCCAAAAGTATGTTGACACCCGACCATCACACCTATATGTTGAACATCCATTCCAAAACCGTTGGCGTTAAAAATAGAGTTGTAACAGCCTCCAGTCTTCTGCTCAGGCTTTCCACTAGATTTTGGAACATGGCTGTAGGGATTTGTGTCCATTCATCCACAAGAGCATTAGTGATGTCAGAGGGAAAGTGTTCGAATTCATCCCAAAGGTGTTCAGTGGGGTTGAGGTCAGGGAGCTGTGCAGGCCACCCGAGTTCTTCCACTCCAACCTTGGCAAACCATGTCTTCATGGAGCTCACTTTGTGCACAGGGGCATTGTCATGCTGGAACAGGTTTGGGGACCTTAGGACTATTTAAGGGCAATCGTAATGCTACAGCACACCATGACATTCTACACAACCCTGTGCTTCCAATTTTGTGGCATCACTTTGGGGAAGACCCACATGTGGGTGTGATGGTCAGATGTCCATAAACCATATAGTGTAGTTCACGTGAACCAGGTATGCAAAATATGAAGGATTTGTTACCACTGAGTTCAGGTGTGTTTGGGGTTGAAGCAGTAGAACTGTTGACTGAACTGAGAAACTCTGAGCTAATTCAGCTTGTCTGATTAAAAGAACGACCACCCTGAACAACCAGACAAAAGAACAACCACCCTGAACAACCAGACGAAAGAGCGACCACCCTGAACAACCAGACGAAAGAGCAAGCACCCTGAACAACTTGCTCGTTAAGCTTTATAAAAAGCATGTGATCTTCAGTGATGTCCAAGATTTATTTTGTAATGAAATTCTGAGTTGACCTTTTTTAGTTCACATGAAAACATCGACATCTTACACTATTTCCACTCTGGTTAACAGTTACCTACATTACCCACAATGCTGTTCATGTACCTGCTGATAGTGGCGCTGGTGGGATTTAGCTCTCGCTTCATCTCTACCATTAATGACAGCGATGCAGCGCCCCTTTAGTCTGTCAAGCGCTCTCACCTCCTCATCTGAATCTTCCAAAGCTTCAACTTCAATAAAGTTAGTGCCATCATGTTGTAGATCAGTAACTAGCCTCAGCTGTAATTCAGCATGACCTCGTCGTATAGCTGCATTGCATTCTGGAACTTTGAGTCCAATGTTTGCTGGAAAATGGTGAGTGAGAAAAGATGATCTCACTCTTTTTGTTTTTCAGAATTGTTTCAGATTGTTGAAATATTTTTTTTTTCTCCTGCCAAAGCACCGTTGCAACTGAGCTAGTGATCTCTCAGGAATATCGAAAATACGGCACCAACCAACAAATTAGCACCAGAATCACGACGCACCACAGATATTTCAGTCGAAACATTGTTAATGTGTCCACTTTGTCCTTTAAAACTTTGAAACCTGAGGGCCATGTAACAAGCAAGGGAGGCTATAAGCTTCTCCTGATTGTTGCCTAAATTATTCCTTGCATCTCCAGTACAAACAAAAGCGAACCTCAGACAACGAACGTGTCTTGATTCCCTCGACTGCATCCAGACTAAGAGAAAGATTGTGTGCGTACTTAGTCCCGTTGTTGGCTTTCGTATCAATCGATCACACATGATGATGACCATATTTGTTATTTTTACGTCTGTAGGTCCCCAGTCCTGCGCTGCAGCTGTGTCGGCAGTATTGTGATTCGCCGCCACTAACCCTGCAGGTCATCGAAGAGCGTGTCATGAGTGTCCTTCAACAGTACGACAAAATCAAGCCAGAAACGGTATGACCTCATATCATCACACTTGTTAGAAGTAGCAAGATGACTCCATGAAAAAAGAGCTGAATATGCAGTCACTGCCTGCATGCAATATGCATACTTCATCAAATTAGACATATAGAGCTAGATGGTTGAATAGATGTATATGGATACATTTGGCTAGACAGATAAACATAAACGCCGGGCTGACCGAACAGCTCTTAGGCACAGATTATACAAGACTATACAAATTATACAGTTCTCTGGAGCTGTAAAGTAGGATGAGAACTTCCAAAAGATATTCTTGCAGAAGATATTCCCACAGTTGGTGTTTGGAGCGTGCTATCCAACACATTTCCTCCAAAATCTCCCAACTGGATTGCGATCTATTGACTACGAAGGCCATGGAATGAGATTTCCTTCAACTTCCTCATCAAACCATTCAGTGAGCCATTGGATGTGGGTGGGGTCATCCTGGAAGAGACCACTCCCATCAGGATAGAAATGACATCCTGACATTTTTGCCACTTCCTGTGGCTTCGTGATACAGTTTATATATACTGCATACCGCTTTCATAATACTTCCTATTGCCGTGTTGTACTGTTCATACTGTATTATTGTCTTTGTTGTACTTCCTGAGGCTGAGGTATACTGTTTGGTGGTCCGTATTACTCTACTACATGGTGCACATAAACCCTGAGTGAAGGGAAGTAGGATGTAGGGTGGCAATTTTTAAACATGGCGAAAAAGCTAAGACGCTGAAAACACAACTGTAAGTTTGCATTTATACTGGAAAAATATCTAAATATAAAATATTCAATATATGGAGAGCAATATAACGAAGGTTGTCCTAGATAATGTCTGAAAAGGTAGGTGTTTAGATTTTTATGTAAGGAGTGGAGAAACAGGGCTCAGTCCTCCACCTTGCCTTTTGAGTATGGATAGATATCAGACAAGGACATGCCCTTTAGTTAAAGATGCAAATTGTTGTGTGAGTCTGTACTTCATTGGTGGTGGTTAAAAAGGTCCAGCACAAGATATTCTGTAGTCAGTAGTAGGGCTGGGCGATATGACGATATAATATTGATATCTTGATAACTTATGCCATAATAGGCTTTTCTGGGAAAGCATGACATGCGCCCTGAGGAATTCCTGTGCTGAAGCGATACAGCTAATATCTCTAGGCTACATGATATTAAAGATGTGCTAAAACCAAGTGGGTGCAAAGCTCCAGATGCCCAAATCAGCATGATTGGAGAAGAAGATGTAGTGATGTAAAGTGAAACAAAGTCAATTGTTGAGAAGGACGGATCTTGAAAGACATCTACACCTCCAAAACTAGGTGGATAGAGAAGCTGGCCGAGATCAGGTCTGCGTGTAGAGAGCCATCTGAAATGAAAAGTGAGAAGACCCACGCTTTGCTGTTCTCGGCTCAACGTGAACCTGAACACAACCTCTGTAGCAGAAATAATGATTTTTACCCACAGTTGTTCCTGTTTACTAGAGTGTAGTGTGCGTAGTGAATGATCCAGGCTAATCACGTCTCTTTTTCCACACCGCAGCTTCAGTCGTCATCTCACTTTATGAAGGATTTGGGACTGGACAGTTTGGATCAGGTGGAGATTATCATGGCGATGGAAGACGAGTTTGGTCAGTGCATCAAAATATCTGCTTACAGCTTCCTGTTTTCATGGAGGAAGACATTAAATGCCGTATAACCGTGCAGCATTACAAATTCTAGGTTCCCGGGTACAAAGAAAATGCTAATTGATGATGAATGTTATACACAAAAAAAAACAAAACAAAAACTTGCTAATCTGCCTGGTAGAGGCACATGCTAAGTAAGGAATAAACACAACAGGGCGTGCTGTTATAGGAAAATAATCAGTGACGGGGTTATGTGATGTCCCTACCACCCTGAATTTTCTTATAATAAAGCTTTTTCATCTTATACCATAGCAATTTGTCAATGATTATTATTATTTATTTATTTTAAAAAAAAATTTTTTTTATCCATTTCTAGTTACATTTAACATTGTGGACATCCACAATACAAGTTAGTTCCTGTTTTTCCATTATGTAGCAGCTGTAAACTACTGGGTTTTTTTTTCTTTTTCTTGAAGTTAATAAGACTAAAGGATGCCATTCACAACATAAGTATTTTATATTGCACGATCATTGTATACCATCGCTAATGATTAAAGCTGATTAACTGCATTTCCTGCAGGATTTGAGATTCCAGATACAGAAGCAGAAAAGCTCATGACTCCTGCAGAGGTTATACAGTACATCGCGAGTAAAAAGGACGTCAACTGATAACCAAGTCTCGCTTCCCATGTAAGATTTCCTCTTTACCTGTGTTTCCATCCACGTTTCTCTAATGCCCAGCCTTGATGAGCAGACTCCTAATGACTTCCATATACAGCCTGCCTTTATTCTGCACTTCAGGGACGAAAGGTTTTAAAGGTCTAGCATAAGAGATTCCTCAGCCAGTAGTTAGGTCATTTTAATATCGGGTACCATTGAGTTTCCGTTTCAGAGAGAAGTCAGAAAGGCAGTTTGACTTGTCCTGTGAGAAACATTAGTGACATTGGGCCTCATTTATCAATCTTTTGGTAGAGTTGTATGGAAATGTTCGCGTAAGCTAAACCGAACTCAGAATTTTCCATCAGATTTGCAAAAGTTTTGGAAACACTCTTGAGTATGTTGATGAATGCTGATCACCCGTAAATGACCAGGTGTGTGCACGTCACAGCTGATTTGCATTTGGCAACGCCCACAATATGCCACAAAAGGCCAACCTTATACAGCTGAAATGACGAGAAAACGACAAAAAGACTTTCTCGGAGGAAGAATTGAACGTCTATGCCAGTAAAACTATATATTATTTGACCGCATAACAGCCCCTGAAAAGGTCAAAATCTGGAGCTGAAATACAGAAAAGGTGAATTAAGTGAGGTGAAAAGAAAATGGTTTGATCATGGATGCCAAGCAATCATGCAGGGAAACTGTTTGTTTATTTATTTATTTATTTATTTATTTATTTATTTATTGTGTGTCTCATGTCCCAGTGCCATGTTGGGGAGGGGGAATAAAAACAGGAAGGCATTTGAGTGTCATAAGAAGCACAATGATGACACATTAGGGAGTACATGGCACATTGCATCTTGAGACATACCTGATCAGTCACTCGTTGGTCACTTAGTCGTGGCTCGAATAAAGTGCAGTACAAATTCATTACATGCCCTTCTTTAGTTAATTCCTATGATATGGGTTCGTGCAAAATTTCAATTAAATTTGTGTGTGTAATTGAAATACATAAGCTATTTGAACTTGATGGTGTAATCTATATATACCAGTCCGTACAGGATTTCGCTGAGGTTTCTTTTTTTTTTTTTTTTTTTTGGTGATTGTTGCGGCCAAAAATGCTTGATTTTTGCTGCGGCGTTTTTTTTTTTTTTTTTCCAAAATTTGTGATGCTTGAATTGGCGAAATTTCAATTGCATGGAATTTGTTTTGCGCGGTCTTTCGCAGCGATGTTTGTTGGTAAATGAGACCTTATAGCTGTGCTCATGTTCGACGCACGTGGATCGAAGACGGCTTTGGCTGAATGCACGTTGTGATGACGTCACATGACGCGTCTTGGCCCAAATCCATGAAAAATCTGTGGTAATTTTGAAAAAATTGCACGCTCCTCCGAATATTGCGGAGTTCGCTTGATTTTGCGTTCATTTCTGCGATTGTAAAATCGGAAAATCCTGGAGGGACTGATATACAAGTGCAGTAACTCATGAATTATATGATTCGAAGCTGATCAGTCGAGGTTTACATTAGTCGGTCTTCTTATGTGCAAATTTACACACACTCAAGCACGTTTTTCACAAAATACGGGATTTTTTTAATGAATACCAAACTTCTTGTGTAAATGCTCCTACGAACGATGTACGGATAAATCTGTTCGTATCCAGCTTGATTTACGAGGCCCGTTGTATGACAATAATGTAGTAATGTATGAGAAACTGTTCATTTGCGTGGATGAAAACACATTAGTTATTGTTTTGTCTAGTTATTGTTACTGGTTGGTTACATGTTTCTTTCTCACTCTTTCCACAGGCATCAAGAGTTTGGACCGGCACCATTTCTCTCCTGAACATCTTTCTGTCTCTGTCAGCAGTTTTTGTGTAATGTATAATTAAAAAAAAAACAATTGTCATGCACATTTGAACAATAAACATAAATCTAAATTATCAGCTTTCACTGTGTCCAAACTTTAAACCTTCATCTCACAGTTGAAGGTTAAGCGCAGATTAACTTGGGAGACTTGCACACTTGGGAGGAGAGATCTGTGATCAGTTTCCATTTTAAATGGTAGATGAAGCTGTTTATACATGTAAACACTATATACTGGGGCTAGGCAATATGACAATATAATAAATATCACTTCTGATCAATTATTTCACAATGCACTATCCTGAGATATCTCTGGTATTGTGATATCGCTTTCTAAATTTTTTTTTTTTTTTTTGGAAGCAGATGTTTTGATGAACATTTTGTACTTAACCTTTTTTTTTTTTTTTTTTAAATATTAGAATTTATTTAGATTATTATAATTTCTCTTTTTTTATCCTTTTCTGTTGAAAAAATAATTTATTTATGTGAAAATGTGTGTGAAAACACACCATCAACTCTGTATTTCATTACGAAATAAATCTTGGACACCACTGAAGATCAGACACAATTGTGAAGATTAATACACAAGTCATTCAGGGTAGATTTTTCCTTTACGTTTTTACTAACATCCTGTGTGCGTGTGTGCGTGTGTGTGTTGGAAATCTTGCTATATCGCGTAACTGAATATTGGTGTGTGTGAAAGTACACAAGGTAAAAACAAAGTTGGTTGTGTGTTTGTGTGTGCGATTTTTTTAGCATTTTGTATCATGCAGCAGTGAACAGTGCCAGCAGAGGGCACCTTTGTTTCTTTGCCTCAGGGTGTGTGTGTGTGTGTGTGTGTGTGTGTGCCTGCGTGTGTCAGGGCCCTGTCTCTTTCTGGGTAGAGAGGTGTGCACTGAATTTTAATGAGCTCTGTGGAAGAGTAATGTGTGAGTGTGTGGTTTCCAGGCTGTGGTGCTAAGAGGTTTCTTCGGAGGCCCAGGCTTTTTTTGTTGTTGTTTCCTTGTAAATTAGGAAATAGAAAGAGAATGACAGAAATGAGAGGTATACAGAGAGTAAGAGAAAGGGGACAAGAGACCGGAAGACACAGGGAGACACCACAACAGGACAAAGTCAAGGTGACACAATAGGACTGAGAGAGAAACAGATAGAGAGGACTGTCAGGGGTAATGAATATGTATAAGGTGGGTGTGTCAGGGTTGACTCCACACACCCCCCATACCCCCTGAGCAGCACTGAATTCGTCTGAATGCTTGTCTTTGTTAAAGACTAATATGCACACACGCACACACTTGGGACACCTTACGAGCCGTCACACTTGTTCCTTTGCTCAGCCCCACACCACGAGAGCCAGACAAAACGTTCATTGTGCTGAAGCTGAGTGAACACACACACCTCTGCTTCTGCTTCTTGCTCTCTCTCCCTCTCTCTCACTCTCTGCCTTTCTCTCCCTGGTTCCCTTCAGCACTATCTTGAGCTTGTGCAGATGGGTGTGTTTATTGGGGTGGGTGTGTGTGTGTGTGTGTTGAGGAATTTGAGGAAGTCTTTCTCTGTCTTACACCCCATGTTTATATTCTCACAGCAGTATCTTTTAAAGCCCCTACTACACTTCAGCAAATAAGATCAGGGAATCTTTAATGTTTATCATCGCCATTATCTTGGGTAGTATAACAACACTCTTGATGCACATTTTACTTGCATATGTCCTCTGATTGCATCCATCCATCCATACATCCATCCATTCATGTTTAATTTACACTTAGGCCATTGTATTACATCACAATACAATGCCATTTAGCCCATTTAACTCTTTAATCTATGAAAACATTTATATAACCATTCAGAAAAATTGAGTTAACCCATCGCAGGAAACAATATTTCATTTTATAAGGTTTCTTTGGAACTGTACAGGATTTTTAGATATTTTTGATCTCAAGACTCACCAGTGTGGTAAACCCTACTTTGGCAAAGACTTCTCTTGGTTGTTGACTTTGACACAGATCTGCCTACCTCATGGAAGGTGTTCTTGACCTGGCCAACTTTTGTGAAGGGGTTATTCTTCACCAGGGAAAGAATTTTTCTGTCGTCCACCACGGTTGTTTTCCATGGTCTTACAGGCCTTTTGGAGTTTCTGAGTCCACTTGTGCATTCTATCTTTTTAAGAATGTACCAAATAGTTTATTTGGCCACACCTAATGTTTTTGCTCTCTCTCTCTCTCTCTGATGGGCTTGTTTTGATTGTTACGCCTAATGATGGCATGCTTCACTTGCAGTGACAGTTCTTTGGCTTTCAGATTGAGAGTTAACAACAACAACAGATTCCAAATGCAAGTGCCATACTTGTAATCAGTTTGAGACCTTTTATCTGTTTACTTGTAAGTGAGATAATGAGGGAATAACACACAACTGGTCATGGAACAGCTGAGCAGTCAATTCTCCAATTACTTTTCAATTTAAATTAAATTTAAATTTTTATTTGTATAGCACTTTTACCAATGAGCATTGTTACAAAGCAGCTTTACAGAAATATATAAAAGTTTTAATTTATAAATGTATCCCTAATGAGCAAGGCGATGGTGGCAAGGAAAAACTCCCTGAGACGATATGAGGAAGAAACCTTGAGAGGAACCAGACTCAAAAGGGAACCCATCCTCATCTGGGTTACAACAGATAGTGCAATTATAAATAATTCCCTTCAATAACTGTGTACTACATCATCAAAAGATGCAACTGTGTAAGCACGAAATTCATTATAGTTTTCACATGAGGTCTATTTTGTTGAAGTTGTCAACTGTTCACTGATGGAGAGAGTTCAAAGCCATCTTCATGGTTTTTATGTGGTACTATTCATGATAATGTCATGTATCTTTAGGCTGTCCATGTGGGGTGATTCTCAGCAACAGCAAGTGATTTCCAAGTGATGAGTACTCCAACCAGAAGTAGGGCATCAGGATAGATCGGGAAGGTCCGGAGAGCCAAAAGGGTCAGGATCACTGGCATCTCACGAGTAGCATGTGTAGCTCAAGAGAGAGAGTGAGAGATTATTATGTATGCTTGTTGTCCCGTAATGGTTAAGGACAATGTACTTTGTGTGCAGTATGCAAACAGGGACTCCGGCAAGACTAGCTTAACATGTTAAGACCGCATAACAAAAAGGCAGAGCCAGATGGTAACACAGATATGAGGGCACCTAGGGACATAAAGCGACCAGCCACACCACCATCAACAAACCTGATTGAACACTGAGTGTGAGGGGGAGGGGAGGGGAGGGGAGGGGGTTGTCCGAACATCCCAGTTTACCACAACACTCTATGCCCATGAACCCTCTAGATCTGCTCCTTTGCTTAAGAAAAAAATATTCACAAATGGCTTGACTAAACAAATGTTTTCAGCCTAGACTTAAGTCTGATGAAACAGAAAGGCCATCCAGAGTTACTATGGAATCAGAAAACTTGCTTCTAGCTGCATGTGGTCCTAGTATAAGTACTTCTGTCTTGTCAGAATTAAGTAAGAGGAAGTTAATAAGCATCCACTGTCTAATGTCCTTTACACATTCCTCGACTTTATTAAACTGGTGTCTGTCATCTGTCTTTGCTGAAACATACAACTGTGTGTCATCAGCATAACAGTGGAAGCTAATTCCATGTTTACGAATAATTTGACCCAGAAGTAGCATATATAAAGAAAAGAGCAGTGGGCCTAAAACAGAACCTTGCGGAACACAAAACTTTACCTCAGTATGCATAGAGAATTCACCATTTACATCTACGAACTGATAACGATCAGTCAAATAAGACCTGAGCCAGGAGAGGGCCGTTCCCTTAATGCCAACAACGTTTTCTAGTCTACCAAGGAGAATAGTATGATCAATTGTATCAAAAGTTCTTGTGTCTGACAGCTTGGTTGAACCATGGCTTTTGATTAGGAAAAACACACATAGTCCTAAGAGGAACGCATATAGAGGTACACCAGTTAATGTATCAGCTAACTGTGTAATCATGGATATTGTCTGTGGCTACCCTAAACATCAGTGGTTTCAAAGCAGTCCTGCAATTCAGCCAATGCACTGTCTGACCATTTCTGCACAGTTTTCACAGTGACTGGTTCAGCTTTGAGTTTGAGTTCAGACACTGAGACTGTGTCTGAGTCCAAAACACTAATTGGAAGGCTGTTCCATAACTGTGGCTTTGTAAGAGAAAGATGTGCCCCCTGCTGTAGCCTTCACTATTCGAGGTAACAACAAATAGCCTGCACCTTTTGAACAAAGAAGGCGTGGCAGATCAAGAAAGACTAACAGTTCACTCGGGTACTGCGGTGTGAGATCAGTCAGTGCTTGACAGTTCAGTAGTAAGATTTTATAATTGATGCAAAATTTGATTGGGAGACAATGCAGGGTGGATAAGATAGGGGTGATGTGGTCATATATTCTGGTTCCACTAAGGCCTCTTGCTGCTACATTCTGGAGCTTGTTTATGCACCTACTGGAACATCCAGACAGTAAGGCATTACAAAAATCCAGCCTAGAGGCCACACAAGCATGAACTAGTTTTTCTGCATTGTGTAGTGACATTGTAGATTTAAGATGAAGATTCAAGACAACAAATACTATTAACAACAAATCACAATAACAATAACAATAAATATCCAGCAACTTAATAAAAAGTATATAATTTGTACAGCCAGTTGCCTCCAGTGGCTGTATATTGCATCATATGATAGCAGCATTTATGATATGTTTGCTATGTATGTGTGTGTGTAAACAAGGGAAAAGTTATTTAGAGAGTGAGTCCTTAAATGATTGAGGATGTGAGTTGTGGCAGAGGGTATGTCTCTCCGTCCTGGATATCCTCAGCTATCAGTCTGGTAACCGCTGGAAAAAAGCTGAAAAAAGTGTGATAGCACTTGAGGTAAACTTTGATGCTCTCTGGTCTGAGGTGGTAACCTGAGATACTCCCCGTGAACAAAGAGTGAGCTGGGTGGTGGGGGTCTTTGAGAATGGTCCTAGCTTTGTGTCTGAATAGAATGTCTGTGGGGGGGAGATGGGATCCTATGAATCTCAGCAGCAGACCTGATGACCCCCTGTAGGGCCTCTCCTTCAGTGTGGTGTTCCCGAAACACACTGTGATGCCACTGGAGAGAATGCTCTCTACTAATCCTCTGTAGGCCTGGGTAAGAGGTTGGCTCAGACCGGCTTTTTTCAGCAACCTAATAAATTAAAGGCACGGCTAAGCCTTCTTGATGATGGCTGTGGTATTGTTTGATAAGTCAAGTCATTGGCAATGTACAGGCCCAGAAATTTAAAGCTGTCTACCTGCTCCACCTCAGTACATCTGATAAGCAATGGATGTGGAGGAGGAGCCTGCTTCCTAAAATCTAGGATATGCTCCTTGGATTTGACTGCATTCAGGACAAGGTCGTTCTCCTCTCCATAACTGATTGTGTCAACCACTGTCTGCAGATACTGGGATTCATCACTGCCCTTTATTAGTCCACGGATGGTTGTGTCATCTGCAAATTTCAATATGTGACTATGGATGAACATGGATGAACATGGTGTTCCAGTGGCATTACAATAATCCAACCTAGAGGTGACGAAAGCATGGACTAATTTTTCTGCATCGTGTAGTGACATTATATTTCTTATCTTAGCAATATTTCTGAGGTGAAAGAAGGCTATCCTAGTAATATTATCTACATGTGCGTCAAAGGAAAGACTGGAGTCAATAATCACACCAAGGTCTTTTACTTGATGAAACAGAAAGGCCATCCAGAGTTACTATGGAATCAGAAAACTTACTTCTAGCTGCATGTGGTCCTAGTATAAGTACTTCTGTCTTGTCAGAATTAAGTAAGAGGAAGTTAATAAGCATCCACTGTCTAATGTCCTTTACACATTCCTCGACTTTATTAAACTGGTGTCTGTCATCTGGCTTTGCTGAAACATACAACTGTGTGTCATCAGCATAACAGTGGAAGCTAATTCCATGTTTATGAATAATTTGACCCAGAAGTAGCATATATAAAGAAAAGAGCAGTGGGCCTAAAACAGAACCTTGCGGAACACAAAACTTTACCTCAGTATGCATAGAGAATTCACCATTTACATCTACGAACTGATAATGATCAGTCAAATAAGACCTGAGCCAGGAGCGGGCCGTTCCCTTAATGCCAACAACGTTTTCTAGTCTACCAAGGAGAATAGTATGATCAATTGTATCAAAAGCTCTTGTGTCTGACAGCTTGGTTGAACCATGGCTTTTGATTAGGAAAAACACACATAGTCCTAAGAGGAACGCATATAGAGGTACACCAGTTAATGTATCAGCTAACTGTGTAATCATGGATATTGTCTGTGGCTACCCTAAACATCAGTGGTTTCAAAGCAGTCCTGCAATTCAGCCAATGCACTGTCTGACCATTTCTGCACAGTTTTCACAGTGACTGGTTCAGCTTTGAGTTTCTTGGTATATGAAGGCTGCAGCAAGATGGATATGTGGTCTGACTTATGGAGATTTTGCTTAGGGAATGCAATGTATGTCTTTTTTATATTACTATAGCTGTGGTCCAATGTATATTGAACTCTGGTTGAAAAATTAATATACTGTTCATATTTGGGTAGATTTGTTTTGAGATTACATTGATTAAAATCTCCTAGTACAATAAAGCAGCATCAGGGTATGTGTTTTCATATTTACTGACAATATTGTAAAGTTCTTTCAGTGCCTCATTCTTATTAGCAGAAGGGTAGATGTAAACAATACTCAGAATGATGTACTGCAGTTCTCTAGATAGGGAGCTGAGGAGAATTTTGATAAAACCTTGATATCTCCAGGATTGTTTGATGAGGACAGCCGTTCCTCTGCCATGGGTTTTGACACACTCCTCTGTGTTGTGGTCACGTCTGTAGGCTGTGTATCCTGCCAGTGTAATGATTGAGCCAGGTTTCACAGAAACACAAAGCTGAGCAGTTTCTAATTGTTGTATTGTGATCCTGCAACAGAGATCATCCATTTTATTTTCCAGCGATAGAATGTTAGTAAGGAAAATGTTCAGAAGGGTTAGCCTACTGCAACTGACCGAATGCCGAAGTTGACGCTCCGCACCACCCCGCCTACCGTGTCTCCTGTTTGGGCACTGGACTCTAAGGGAGTCCCATGTAGCTGCTTTGTTTGGCATCCCAACTCCATCCTGAAGCAACTCAAGGAAACCATGGAGCTCGAGGCGATTAAACTCCACAGAAAGTCTGACTTCTCTGATGTATAGCAGGGTTTGTTGGTGCAGTGGCAACAGTCACAGGAAACAGCAATACACACATACAAAGACTCAAAACTAAACTAAACTTTATGGAGAGTGTACCGTGATGTCTCACTATGGGGAGCGCCTTATCTTAGCAATATTTCTTAGCATTTGATGGTGGAATGGCTGGCCACCTTATGTCCCAGGGTGCCATCATGTCTGTGTTACCTGCTGGCGCGCCCTTTTAGTTATGCTGTCATAGCTAGTCTTGCCGGAGTCCCTAATTGCACTTACGCGAAGTACGTTGTCCTTAACCATTATGGGACAATAAGCATACCTAATAATCACTCCCTGTCTCTCCCTCTATCTTTCTGTCAAGCTACACATTTTACTTCTGAGATACCAATGATCCTGACCCCTTCTGCTCTCCGGACCTGCCTAAAACCATCCTGATGCCCTACTTCTGGTTGGAGGTCTCATCAGCTGGAAGTCACATGCTGCTGCTGAGGATGGCCCCACATGTTGCAGCCTAAAGATCATTGAGATTACTGAGAATTGTACCACTTAGAAACCATAAAGGTGGCTTTGGACCTTAATTCATATGAACAATTATGCTATGATGGCTTAGGACTACAACTGCCACAAACAGTTTTGCACTGAAATCTCAGTGAACTGTGGATAAGTTAAACAAAACAGACTTCATGTATAAACTGTAATGAATTTCCTGGTTACACAACTGCACTATTTGACCATGTAGTATTAGCACATTTATAGAAGGGATTTATTTATAATCGCACTATCCGGTGTCACCCAGATGACGCTATACAAATAAAACTGAATATAATTGAATTTCTGAGATGAAAGAAGGCTATCCTAGTAATATTATCTACATGAGCTTCAAATGAAAGACTGAAGTCAATAATCACACCAAAGAGAAAGGCCATCCAGAGATACTATTTAATCAGAAAGCTTACTTCCAGCTGTATGTGGTCCTAGTACAAGTACTTTTCTCTTGTCAGAATTAAGTAGAAAGAAGTTAAAAAACATCCAGTGTCTAATGTCCTTTACACATTCCTCAACTTTACTAAGCTGGTGTCTGTTATCTGGCTTTGCTGAAAAATACAACTGTGTCATCAGCATAACAGTGGAAGCTAATTCCATGTTTACAAATAATTTGACCCAGAGGCAGAATATACAGTGGGTATAGAAAAGAATCACCCCCTTTAAAATAATCACATTTTGTTCTTTTCAGCCTGAAATGAAGACGGACACAGTTTCTGTTTTATCCAGCTGTATTTACTCAGTGCAACTTATAACATTCAAGTGAAAGATATAACACCAACATGTCTGAAAATAAATAAATAAATAAATAAAAACAGAATCACTGAGTTGGAAAAAGGATCACCCCCCTCCAAAAATGACTTGTAAACTCAATAAGGTGTAGCTAATCACCTTCTCAATGGCACACAAAGCCATTTGACTTTCAACTTTGATCAGATGTGGTCATTTTGATTAGCTCAGCATGAAAAGAGCTTTCCTGGAGCATTTTGTAGTGCAACTGAAGCAAACAATCAACTATGGGTGGCAAGGCACCGTCAAAAGTTCTCCGGGATAAAATTGTGGACAGGCAGGAGATTGATACAAAAAAATTTCAAAGGCTTCATCAATGCCTAGAAGCACAGTAAAGTCTATTATTAAGAAGTAGAAGGTATTTGGTACAACACAGACCCTCCCTGGATCAGGACGTCGCTCCAAACTGGATGAAAGAGCCAGGAGGAAACTGGTCAGAGAGGCTACCAAGAGGCCTACAGCAACTCTGAAGCAGTTGCAGGAATTTATGACAAAGAGCGGTCATTGTGTGCCTGTGACAACAATATTACAAATTCTCCACAAATGTGACTTGTATGGGAGGGTTGCAAGAAAAAAGCCACCCACGACTGAGCTTTGCCAAAACGCACCTTGAACATTCTGAGGCCACATGGAAAAAGGTGTTATGGTCAGATGAGACTAAAATTGAATTATTTGGCCTCAACACCAAACGTTATGTCTGGTGGAAATCCAATACAGCTCACCATCCAAATAACACCATTCCTACAGGAAAGCATGGAGGTGGTAATATCCTGTTATGGGGGTGTTTCTCTGCAGCAGGGACTGGAGCACTTGTCAGGATATAAGGAAAATGGATGGGGCAAAATACCGTCAAATTCTTGAGGAAAATCTGCTGCCCTCTGCCAGAAAGTTGTCAATGGGAAGAAGGTTTACCTTCCAACATGACAATGACCCAAAGCACACAGCAAAACTGACCACACAGTGGTTGAAGGAGAAAAAGGTGAATGTCCTTGCATGGCCTAGTCAGAGCCCAGACTTAAACCCCATTGAAAATCTGTGGAATGACTTGAAGACTGCAGTCCACAAACGGTCACCATCAAATTTAACTGAACTTGAGCAGTTCTGCAAAGAAGAGTGGGCAAATATTGCAAAGTCTAGATGTGTAAAGTTAGTAGAGACATATCCCAACAGACTAAAGGCTGTAATTAAAAAAATAAGGCAAATTAAAGCAAGGGGATGATCCTTTTTCCAACTCAGTGATTCTGTTTTTTAATTTTTAATTTTTTTCAGACATGTTGGTGTTATATCTTTCACTTGGATGTTATAAGTTGCACTGAGTAAATACAGCTGGATAAAACAAAAACTGTGTCCATCTTCATTTCAGGCTGAAAAGTAACAAAACGTAATTATTTTAAAGGGGGGTGATTCTTTTCTATACCCACTGTATAAATAATTGAGCAGTGGACCTATAAGAACCTTGTGGAACACCAAACTTTACCTTAGTATGTGTAGAAAAGTCACCATTTATATCTACAAATTGATAACGATCAGTCAAATAAGATCTGAGCCAGGAGAGAGCTGTTCCCTTAACGGCAACATCATTTTCTATTCTATCAAGGAGAATAGTGTGATCAGTGGTATCAAAAGCTGCACTAACATCAAGCAACACAAGCAAGGAGACACAACCCTTATCAGGGGCCAGTAGTAGGTTATTTACCACTTTAACCAGCACCGTCTCTGTGTATAGCCTAAATCCTGACTGATATATTTCATGAATGTTATTCCTATGTAGGGACGAGCATAACTGCTGTGCTACAACCTATTCTAGGATCTTGGAGATAAAGTGGAGGTTTGATATTGGCCTATAGTTGGACAACTGACAGGGGTCCAGGTCAGGTGTTGTAATCAGGGGTTTGATAACTTCTAGTTTGAAAGATTTAGGTACATAGCCAGTGCTAAGGGAAGAACTGATTATTTTTAGAAGACTATTTTTTGTCTATGAGTTATGCTGCAAGAAATGGGAGCAGCAAGCTGAACGTTTGCCATGTTGAGTGTTTATCCATGTGAGAATCTCCATCCCTGAATTGGCTACATCACTCTCTTCTCCTCTCCACCAATAGCTGGTGTGTGGTGGGCGTTCTGGCGCACTACGGCTGGTGGCATCCAGGTGGATGCTACACACTGGTGGTGTTTGAGGAGATTTCCCACCATACTATGTAAAGCACGTTGAGTGTCTAGCAAAGCGCTATATATAAATGTAATGAATTATTATTATTATTATTATTATTATTATTATTATTATTATTATTATTATTTAACATACAGTAGTGTGCAAAAGTTTTAGGCACATGCAAAGAAATGCTGTAGAGCAAAGATGCCTTCAAAATAATGAAATTAAATGTTTCTACATTTAAAAAAAATACCATAAAGAGCAGTAAACAGTAGTAAATGAAACAAAGTCAATATTTGGTGTGACCAAATAAAAAATATAGTAGTCGGTACAATTAGTGCAGTTTTATAAGGAAATGAGCTGGTAAGTTTTATTGAGCATCTTGCAGAACCAGACACAGTTCTTCTGGACACTTTGACTTTCGCACTCGTTTCTTATTTTTGCAGCGAAACCCAGCAGCCTTCATTGTGTTTACTGTCTGAAAAGTGTCTCTTATGTAATATGCTGCTTTCTTTAATGACATACAAACATTTTTCTGTAACATTTAATTTTGTGCTAGAAAACTAATGTTTGGGAATCTAAAATGTTTTTTGTACTGACTTGATAATGTAGAAGTCATAAAATAAATAAAAAAATCTATAACAAAGTTTGTACTAAAATAATAGGGTGCCTAAAACTTTTGCACAGTACTGTACCTTAGTACCTTAGTATGTAATGTGTGGTCCCTTCAAAAAGGGAGGGGCCACATATAAAAAGTGCTGTAATTCTTACACTGTACACCCGATTTGCATGTTAAAGCTGAAAGTCTCCATTCATATTAATCATTTAAACTGAAAGAGTTCAAATTGAATGTGAGATTTTCATAGTAGAATTTCTGTGGTTCTCACGTGTAAAACTGTAAACATTTGAAGTAGACCGTAAACATGACACTGTACAGATGTTGATTGTGTCTCAATGATTAGCCTCAAAGTGCTAGTTTAACTAACTTCAATTTCCACTAGAGAGGTGGGAGTGTTCCTACTCTGATTTAAAAATGCAGCTTGTTATTTAGACAGTCTGACTGATCAAGCTCTGATATGCACCATATCTCATTTTCTATACAAAAACTATTTAATCACCTGATTATATATCATTGTGTGTGACACAAGCTAGTTACAAGTCAAGGAGATCAAATTACCTTAAAGATTTCTTTGTATTTTTTAGTGCCATGAGTGCAGCTTCATTGGAGTTCTGCTAATTTTACCACATATCTTGTAGCGTTGCTTTAGCTAGCTGCATTAAAGGAAATGCATTTTTTTTTTTTTAACACTTAATGCTAACAGTATAATTATTATACGTTATCACAGTATACCATCACACCAATATTTTTTTTACAGCTCTAGCTAGTAGAAACCCTGAGGTTTTGAGCCCCTAGTGGGAAAAAAAAAACAACATGCCTCAGTATTTCCACCCACTGAATCACTGAGGAGGCTAGACCATTTATTCACTTGTTTACTTATACATGAGGGGGTAAAGTTACACTTGTACTCGCCGTTTCCCTCACAACGTGTTCACAACAGCTCCTTTTCTGTCACAAGCATGGTTAAAGTTACACAAGGTGTGTGTGTGTGTGTGTGTGTGTGTGTGTGTGTGTGTGTGTTCAATGCACTGAGTAAGTGCAATGTGTCAGCAAACATCTTATATCACACCAATTAGTACACACTAGATAGATAATCTCTCATAGACATGACTCTTAACTAACAAGATGAGATTTTCAGCAGTGTGTGCCTCTCCTGATCAGGTTTAGAAAAACACAGGACACACAGAGTAACAGGGGTCAGAGAACAGATAGACAGACAGACAGACAGACAGACAGACAGACAGACAGATAGATAGATAGATAGATAGATAGATAGATAGATAGATAGATAGATAGATAGATAGATAGATAGATAGATAGATAGATAATATTGAGTTGTGATGGAAAGGCAACAAGGTGGGGAAATTTAGGGGATGTCTGTCTTGCCTCTGGTTTTTCTACCTGACTGTGTGTGTGTGTGTGTGTGTGTGTGTGTGTGTGTGTGTGTGTATGAAACATGAGGTTGTGTGTCATGCATCAATGCGCATAATGAATTTCCTGTGTGTGTGTGTGTGTGTGTGTGTGTGTGTGCGCGAAACGATGGTCTACCCTCAACTATGGGGCTTTCCGTCTCTCTTTAATCTCCTGTAGTGTCCTGATGTCTCTTTAGATTTCACAGCGATAGACTTCACCATGTGGTGTGTGATTTCAAATCCAATTAATGTCGGCTTTCCACATTTTATCAGTAGCACAAGATGTACTACTTAGTAGCAATATATCATTATAATAAGGTTAACCATTTCTCATATATTCTAGCCAGGCATGAACTTTTAGCTAACGTTAGCTATAGCTCTTGGCCAGTGAGCCTGAAGACACACACATTTCCTTGTGTTATAAGTGCACATGGGTGACATATTTAACATGCACTTCTGGGTGAAGAAGGAAAGGAAGAGGGCAAGCTAAACATTAACAGATTTATTTAGGAGAACTGTAGAAAGAAATGGGCGGGTGTACGGTGTGTGATGTTACTCACATACCTGGGACACAACCATTAGAAAATCATTAATGCATGTGATTACGCAGCACGTCCTGAAGAGTTTTATTCCTCTCATACCACAGCAATTTGTCAAATATTACAATTCTTTATTAATTGAACAACGACAAGTCATACTTTTTCCTTTGACGTTGTAGAATGTCTGCACAAGTTAGTTCCTTACACTCACTGTCCACTTTATTAGGAACACCTGTACTCCTGCACATTCATGCGGTTGTAAAGAGTGATTATTTGAGTTACTATATCTTTCCTGGCAGCTCAAACCAATCTGGCCATTTTCATCTGACCTCTCTTATCAAAAAGGTGTTTCCACCCACAAAACTGTCGCTCACTCAATGTTTTTTGTTTTTTGCTCCATTCTGTGCAAACTCTAGAGACTGTTGTGTGTGAAAATCCCAGGAGATCAGCAGTTTCTGAAATACTCAAACCAGCCCTTCTGGTACCAACAACCATGCCATGGTTAAAGTAATTGAGATCACATTTCCCCCCCCCCCCCCATTCTGATGTTTGATGTGAACATTACCTGAAGCTCTTGACCTGTGTCTTTTATGCATTGTGCTGCTGCCACATGATTGGCTGATTGTGGATAACTGCATAAATGAGCCGGTGTTCAGGTGTTCCTATTAAAGTGACCAGTGAGTGTACTTTATAGCAGCTTTAAATGGTTGTTGTCTCACCAGACTCTCTTTTTCCTACTCTCTCTTGGACTTAATAAGACAAACTTCAAGAACACATCATAGCTGGAGAAGTTCTGGCTACAGTGTACCACTTATTTTTAATTGTCACTTAAACCCCTTTTGCAGGAAACCTGGAGACATTTAACTATACCAGGACATTTAAATATTTTAACTCTTTAATAATCCACTTGAATATCTAACGAATTCCTGATTCTGACTGGATCAGAAGGTGTTGATTAAATTTTTTTTTTAACAGCATATCAGACAGTAGTTTTTAAGGCAAATCACAGGTTCATATACAGTATATTCTCTAAGATAGCTTATTAAGCTTACTAACGACTTGTATGGTTTAAAAAACTGATTAAAATGTCTGTAATTGTTGATATGGTGAAGTTTTCTGCAATGAAATATTTAACATTTTTGAATGAGTCTCCAGTATCAATGCTTTGTAACCATCTGCGGTAAAGCCATTCCTTTTCTGACATGGGAAAGTCTTCAGGACCGCAAGTTTTTGGAATTTCCTGGTAAAACAACAAGCTACATTATTGGCCTTATTCAATATTGAGTCATTTTTTTTTCCCAGCGTGTACTCCCATACTAAATAGTATAGTATGTTATAAATAGCACACCACTGTATATAAGATATTTGGCATAAAAATCTGTGAACTGTGAGTGTTACAGGGCCGGATCCGTGCTATTGGTTCCTGGGTGAAAGTGGGAGTCAGTTGCTTGTACAGTCATGTAGAGTCTTAGTGTCTGCCTCGGTATGCGTAGCAGGTAAACTGGCACATAAAGTGTGCAAGGTCACACATTCTTCCAGTGGCTTAAGCTCGTCTAAACTCGTGCAGTGTATCCCCGCCCTTCAGGCGCTATATTTGCGTATGCGTAATCTACAGTGTAAGTCTCTGTGTTTCACACACTGTCTCCAGTATGTTTTAATTAGAGATGAGAAGAAGCAAATTAACAAACACAATGGCACAGCAGGGTTCTAATTTAGCACAAAATAGAAACACTGCCAAAAACAATGGCAGTCTCTTTCAAAATGCACCATGTTTGGGGTAAAGGACACACATGTGGTTTATGTTTGTGTGCTGTCATTTAACTGAATTCCATTAAATCAGACAGAACAGAGGAAGTCAATATGGAGAAAGAGTAATAAATAGGAAAAAGGACAAAACAGATGAGGAGATAGAAGAGGGGGTGAAGGACATGTAGTAAAAGAAAAAAGAAGAAGAAAGAGAAAAAGGAAGAAGGAAGTGGAATGTGTGGAAGACAGGAAGGAGCAAGAGATTGTTTCATCCTCCTTGGACTCTGAAGTATATCTGATCTTTTCAGTGATGACTAGTAGTGATATTAGATGCAAGACTAAAATCAAATAGATATGAACTGCTAAACAATGAAACTATTTGAGTAATGCATTATAGCATGAGGTATTATCAATGGTATAATAAGAATGATGTGGGACAAATTATTTTTAAGGCGGATTTATGCTTAACATAACTGTTAACATTACAGTTTGCCTTGGTTATCCAGGAAGACAGGGATGTTTTGGCTCTGACGTGTCATCTACTGGACCCTGCTTTCAATCCTCCAGATGTACAGTATCTCACAAAAGTGAGTACACCCCTCACATTTTTGTAAATATTTTATTATATCTTTTCATGGGACAACACTGAAGAAATGACACTTTGCTACAATGTAAAGTAGTGAGTGTACAGCTTGTATAACAGTGTAAATTTGCTGTCCCCTCAAAATAACTCAACACACAGCCATTAATGTCTAAACCGCTGGCAACAAAAGTGAGTACACCCCTAAGTGAAAATGTCCAAATTGGGCCCAATTAGCCATTTTACCTCCCCGGTGTCATGTGACTCGTTAGTGTTACAAGGTCTCAGGTGTGAATGGGGAGCAGGTGTGTTAAGTTTGGTGTTATCGCTCTCACACTCTCTCATACTGGTCACTGGAAGTTCAACATGGCACCTCATGGCAAAGAACTCTCTGAGGATCTGAAAAAAAGAATTGTTGCTCTACATAAAGATGGCCTAGGCTATAAGAAGATTGCCAACACCCTGAAACTGAGCTGCAGCACGGTGGCCGAGATCATACAGCGGTTTAACAGGACAGGTTCCACTCAGAACAGGCCTCGCCATGGTCGACCAAAGAAGTTGAGTGCACGTGCTCGGCATCATATCCAGAGGTTGGCTTTGCAGAATAGACGTATGAGTGCTGCCAGCATTGCTGCAGAGGTTAAAGGGGTGGGGGGGTCAGCCTGTCAGTGCTCAGACCATACGCCCCACACTGCATCAAATTGGTCTGCATGGCTGTCGTCCCAGAAGGAAGCCTCTTCTAAAGATGATGCACAAGAAAGCCCGCAAACAGTTTGCTGAAGACAAGCAGACTAAGGACATGGATTACTGGAACCATGTCCTGTGGTCTGATGAGACCAAGATAAACTTATTTGGTTCAGATGGTGTCAAGCGTTCAAGTTCAAGTTCAGTTTATTTGTATAGCGCTTTTAACAATGGACATTGTCCCAAAGCAGCTTTACAGAAATATATAAATTCAGGATTTTAAATGTATGAATTTATCCCCAATGAGCAAGCCGGAGGTGATGGTGGCAAGGAAAAACTCCCTGAGACAATATGAGGAAGAAACCTTGAGAGGAACCAGACTCAGAAAGGAACCCATCCTCATCTGGGTAACACCGGATAGTGCAATTATAAATAAATAAATCCCTTCTATAAATGTACCAGTACTACATGGTCAAATAGCAGTTGTAAAACCATGAAAATTCATTACAGTTTTTATATGAAGACTGTTTTGTTGAACTTCTCCACTGTTCACTGATGGAGACTTGAGTGCCAAACTGTTTGTGGTAATTATAGTCCTAAAGCCATCATAGCATAACTGTTCATATGAATTGAGGTCCAAAGCCATCTTTATGGTTTTTAAGTATTACCATCCTCAGTAATCTCAATGATCTTTAGGCTGCACCATGTGGGGCCACCCTCAGCAGCAGCATGTGACTTCCAATTGATGAGATCTCCAACCAGAAGTAGGGCATCAGGATGGATCAGGCAGGTCCGGAGAGCAGAAGGGGTCGGGATCACTGGCATCTCAGGAGTACCATGTGTAGCTCAACAGAAGGGGAGAGAGAGAGAGAGAGAGAGAGAGAGAGAGAGAGAGATTATTAGGTATGCTTATTGTCCCGTAATGGTTAAGGACAATGTACTTTGCGTGAGTGAAAGCAGGGACTCCGGCAAGACTAGCTATGACAGCATAACTAAAAGTGAGAGCCAGAAGGTAACACAGACATGAGGGCTCCCTGGGACATAAGGCAGCCAGCCACTCCACCATCAGCAAACCTGGGTGAACGTGTGAAAGTGGGGGGGCGACAGCATCCAAACATCCCAGTTCACCACAGCATTCTATGTCTGTGAGACCTCTAGATCTGCTCCTTTACCTAAGAAAAAAAAAACTATTCACAAAAAGCTTGACTAAACAAATATGTTTTCAGCCTGGACTTAAACACTGAAACTGTGTCTGAGTCCCGAACACTAATTGGAAGGCTGTTCCATAACTGTGGGGCTTTGTAAGAGAAAGCTCTTCCCCCTGCTGTAGCCTTCACTATTCGAGGTACCAACAAATAGCCTGCACCTTTTGATCGGAGTAGGCGTGGCGGATCATAAAAGACCAAAAGTTCGCTTAGGTACTGTGGCACGAGGCCATTTAGTGCTTTATAAGTCAATAGTAGTATTTTATAATCAATACGAAATTTCACTGGGAGCCAATGCAGTGTGGATAAGATAGGGGTGATGTGGTCATATCTTCTGGTTCTTGTAAGGACTCTTGCAGCTGCATTCTGGACTAACTGGAGTTTGTTTATGCTCCTACTGGAACATCCAGACAGTAAGGCATTACAATAATCCAACCTAGAGGTGACGAAAGCATGGACTAATTTTTCTGCATCGTGTAGTGACATTATATTTCTTATCTTAGCAATATTTCTGAGGTGAAAGAAGGCTATCCTAGTAATATTATCTACATGGGCGTTAAAGGAAAGACTGGAGTCAATAATCACACCAAGGTCTTTTACTGCTGCACATGATGAAACAGAAAGGCCATCCAGAGTTACTATATAATCAGAAAACTTACTTCTAGCTGCATGTGGTCCTAGTATAAGTACTTCTGTCTTGTCAGAATTAAGTAAGAGGAAGTTAATAAGCATCCACTGTCTAATGTCCTTTACACATTCATCAACTTTATTAAGATGGTGTCTGTCATCTGCATTTGCTGAAACATACAACTGTGTGTCATCAGCATAACAGTGGAAGCTAATTCCATGTTTACGAATAATTTGACCCAGAGGTAGCATATATAAAGAAAAGAGCAGTGGGCCTAAAACAGAACCTTGCGGAACACAAAACTTTACCTCAGTATGCATAGAGAATTCACCATTTACATCTACGAACTGATAACGATCAGTCAAATAAGACCTGAGCCAGGAGAGGGCCGTTCCCTTAATGCCAACAACATTTTCTAGTCTATCAAGGAGAATAGTATGATCAATTGTATCAAAAGCTGCACTAAGGTCAAGCAACACAAGCATGGAGACACAACCCTGATCAGAGGCCATCAGTAGGTCATTTACCACTTTAACCAGTGCTGTCTCTGTGCTGTGATGAGGACTAAATCCTGACTGATACATTTCATGAATGTTATTCCTATTAAGGTACGAGCATAGCTGCTGTGCTGCAACCTTTTCTAAGATCTTGGAGATAAAAGGGAGATTTGATATTGGCCTACAGCTAGACAATTGACAGGGGTCGAGGTCAGGTTTTTTAATCAGGGGTTTGATAACTGCTAATTTAAATGATTTAGGTACATAGCCAGTGCTAAGGGAAGAATTGATTATTTCTAGAAGGGTTTTTTTTTTTTATTTCTGGAATAATTTTTTTGAAGAAACATGTAGGTAAGGGAGCTAGTATACAAGTTGATGATTTTGATGAAGAAATTAATGAAATAAGTTCGGTCTCTCTAAGGGGAGTAAAGCACTCTAATCATTGATCTGATATTGCTATATTATTATCTACAGGGTTAGTTAGATTGTCTGGTTTTAAATTAACAGTCTGAATTTTTTGTCTAATATTTTCAATTTTGCCAATGAAAAAATTCATGAAATCATTGCTGCTATATAATGATTGTGTGCCTGTTTCTGTGGCGATTTTATTCCTAGTTAATTTTGCTATAGTTTTAAATAAGAATCTAGGATTATTTTTGTTATCTTCAATTAAGGTAGCAAGATAGACTGATCTAGCAGCACTAAGAGATTTCCTATAGTTCAGGAGGCTCTCCTTCCATGCTGTTTGAAATACTACCAATTTGGTTTGACGCCATTTCGTTCTAATTGTCGAGTGGTCTGTTTTAAGATATGTGTGTGATCATTATACCAGGGTGCTAGCTTTTTCTCTCTAATTATTGTTCTTTTAAGTGGAGCTACCTTATCTAACGTGTAGCGGAACATTGACTCTAAGCTTTCAGTCGCCTGATCAAGTTCTATGGGAACAGACGGTGATCTAATCATAGTTGATATCTCTGGGAGGTTATTGATAAAACTCTGTGCAGTAGCTGAAGTGAATGTATGTTTGACACAGTAGTGTGGCAAAGTGCATACGTTATGATCAATGCGCAATTTACACGAGATGAGATAATGATCTGAGATAGCTTCAGACTGCGGAAATGTGACTATATTTTCTATATTTAATCCGTATGTTAGTATAATGTCAAGAGTGTGACCACCATTATGAGTGGGTCCTATAACATTCTGACTGACCCCTACTGAATCTAAAATAGACACAACCGCTGTTCTCAGAGGATCTTCTGGGTTATCAAAATGAATATTAAAGTCACCAACAGGAGGACTGGCTTCATTTAATGCTATGTACTCGTTTGGTTTAATCCATGTTTCTGTTAAACACATTATATTAAACACCTGATCGGTAATGGTTTCATTAACAATAAGTGCTTTAGACATAAGAGATCTAATATTTAACAGTCCTAGCTTCAGATCAAAGGTGCTGGCTGTGCATTCAATATGGTCTAATTTTATGTTAATTAGGTTACTCAAACAAACTTTCCGAAAATTTCTACATATTTGTTTAGCTCGGGGAACAGACACAGTCTCGATATTGTGGAACCTAGGTGATGACTCGGTGCAGCTAGCAGACGGTTGGTTTAGCCTGCTTGTCTGCTCCCTGGCCTTGGCTCTGGATAGTCAACAGTTAACTAGGCCTGTTCTGAGACTATGTGCTATGCTGCAAGAAATAAGAGCAGCACCTTCCCGAGTGGGATGGATACCGTCCCACCCTAACAGACCAGCCTTGCCCTCAAAACTGCTCCAATGATCTATAAATCCCACATTGTTTTCAGAGAACCACCTGGACATCCAGCAGTTCAGCGACCACAACCTGCTGTAAGCTACATCGCCACACCGCATTGGGATGGGGCCAGAGCATATTACTGTATCGGACATCGCCTTCGCTAATTTACACACCTCTACAATGTTACTCTTAGTAACCTCTGGCGTATATCATTAGCTTCTACATGAATAACTATCTTTGAAAACCTATGCTTGCCTAAGACCCTAAGATTACCTGCTATATCCGGCGCCCTGGCTCCCGGTATACACCTAACTAAAGCTGCTGGAGCCCCTAAAGGCTTAGCTAATTTCACGTGCCTTAAGATAGAGTCTCCTATAACCAGAGCTCTTTCAGGTGTCTCAGTGGGTGCTTCACTGAGGAGAGCAAACCTGTTGGACACGTGAAGCGGAGAGGAGTGGTGCTCCCGTGGGCGAGCCTTAGCGTTAGCTTTGGCTTTGCAATTATGCCGCCAAGTCATCACCCATTCGCCCTGCTGTGAGGGCTCTAATGCCGGAGTTAGGGGATTGCTATCTCCGCCTGAGGCATCCAGACTTTCCCCTACAGAAACTACACTGCTCTCACTCTCACTAACCCTCTCTAGAGTCTGGATGCGCACCTCTAATGCTGCAATCTTCTCCGTCAGAGAGCTAACTAGCATACACTTAGCACAAATAAAGCTATTACTAATGACGGAGGAAGAATGACTAAACATCCTGCACTCAACACATTGAATGAGCTGAAGATTAGCCATATTGAGTGTTTAACGTACCTTAGTCGAAGATCAGTTGATATTATTTTAGACGGATCCGACGTGGATAAACTCCGCTTGAAGCTCCCGGCAAACGATTCGACAAGCGTGTATGGCAGCAACCAGGTGAGGAGTACAAAGACAAGTGTGTCTTGCCTACAATCAAGCATGGTGGTGGAAGTGTCATGGTCTGGGGCTGCATGAGTGCTGCCGGCACTGGGGAGCTACAGTTCCATATACTGTAACATACTTAAGCAGAGTATGATCCCCTCCCTTCGGAAACTGGGCCGCAGGGCAGTATTCCAACATGATAACGACCCCAAACACACCTCCAAGACAACCACTGCCTTGCTAAAGAAGCTGAGGGTAAAGGTGATGGTCTGGCCAAGCATGTCTCCAGACCTAAATCCTATTGAGCATCTGTGGAGCATCCTCAAACGGAAGGTGGAGGAGCGCAAGGTCTCTAACATCCACCAGCTCTGTGATGTCGTCATGGGGGAGAGGAAGAGGACTCCAGTGGCAACCTGTGAAGCTCTGGTGAACTCCATGCCCAACAGGGTTAAGGCAGTGCTGGAAAATACTGGTGGCCACACAAAATATTGACACTTTGGGCCCAATTTGGACATTTTCACTTAGGGGTGTACTCACTTTTGTTGCCAGCGGTTTAGATATTAATGGCTGTGTGTTGAGTTATTTTGAGGGGACAGCAAATTTACACTGTTATACAAGCTGTACACTCACTACTTTACACTGTAGTGTGTCTCACATTTGTGAAATACTGTACATAAGATATGTAAGCGAGTATGTGAACAGTGCCACTCATGGAGCAGCTGCATGCGCTCATGTACGCGAAGACAGATAGGCAACTAGATTTATGATTTCTAATTTTTGAAGTCTGTAATGCTCTACCGGCTCCGAATTGTGGTCCCTCCGAATCCAAGCATAGTAAAGAGAAAAGATGTAACACTTTCACTCAAACCAAAAAACACAAAACTTACAGTTCTGTCATCTGTTATTTTGTGTAATTTGTGCTTTGACTGGAGAATGCATGCTTAGTTTATCTACTATTAGTTCCTCCTAATATGGTCGAGTAACTAATCCTTGTCATTTGTGTTCACTACAGTCGTCGCGACTGTATTTAAAACATGCCTTCCCAATCACTACTAATGACATGTCATGGAATGTGTCAGGGAAGTGGACTAAATATATATATATATATATATATATATATATATATATATATATATATATATATATATATATATATATATATATATATCAGCCTAAATGGAGATCACCTCTAGGGAGCCTGAATCATGAATATACAGTCTGGTCTAGAAATAAATCAACTCCAGTTTCACTTCTTCTTACTAATCTATGTATTTTTCTTACAACCACTGGTGGTGCTGTTGTGCTTGGTTCCACAAAAATCCAGTATAATCCACTTTAAGACATTTGTTAACAGCAAATTATCTTTTCACAGTATTATGCACTGTAGATGGTGAAAGACCTAAATTCTTTGCAATCTTGCATTGAGAAATGTTCTTTTTGAACTGACTGACAATTCTCTCACAAAGTTTGGCACAAAGTAGTGAGCCACGACCCATCCTTGCTTGCAAAGACTGAGCTTTTGGTGGAGGCTCCTTTTAAGCCCAATCCTGATACCCTCCCCTGTTACCAATTAACCTGATCCTCCAAAATGGTGTTATGGAATGGAATATTCTATAAACTTTTCAGTCTTATTTCGCCTCTGTCCCAACTGTTTTTGAGTGTGTCGAAGGCATCAAATTCTAAATTTGTTTATATTTACAAAATACAATTAACATTGTATTGTGAAAACATTGAATATCTTTTCTTTGTAATTTTGTCAGTTAATTAAAGTTTCAAGAGACTTGACAAATCACAGATTTTTGTTTTTATTGCATTTTAGAAAAAAATCCCAACTTTTATGGAAATGGGGTTAGTATATTGATGCCTTTCAATTTTCAAAAGACAAGGGAGCTTAGCCTGACTATTCATACCAGCCACCCCTGGATATTTTATATTTAGAGCAAGTTTACACTTTCATCACTGCCATCCTTTGCACTGATTATGTACCCAACTGAAACAAATGGAACCAGAGGAAGTTATAATTTATTGGTGTAAATTTGGACATTTGGAAATTTGGAAACATGTAACTATCTTATGTAGCTTATGAAAGGCAATACTAAATGGGGGACAAAAAAGGTCTTTAAACAAAATAATAACAATTTTAAACAAAAAACACCATTCATCCTGTTCAAACGTTTACATCCCCCTGGCTCTTAATGTAGTGTGTTGCCTTCTTGAGCATCTCAACTGTATAACTTATTTTATTTCATTCATTTATGTATTATTTCATTGTTATTTAGATTTTTTCATATGCCTACTGGTCTTTCTATGTATATTAGTATTAATCTGCATTTTTTTACCACACACACACACACACACACATTCACACTGTGCCGTGCTGAACTATAACGCAGTGTGTTACCAGCCTGGGCTGCTGTTGCCAAGGCAACATCTGTCACACCAGCTGGAATGGCTGCACACACCTTTTGCACTAACGAGGAAAAATAGTACAGCAGCTTATGTGCTGCAAGCAGCAGCAACAAAACACACTGTGATCACGATGAAGCATGCACACACACACGCACACCCACACACAAAAATCAAGCTTTCATCTGAGAATGTCTTACACCCACAACTGCCATGTCAACAACTCCATTGTTTGATGATGTGTTTGTTTGTGAGCATGAGCATGTTGCATCCTGAGTGCATGATTGAACCCGAGTCATGCAGTTTCTGTTTCCTGTGCGACTGTCTGGCATGTGTGTGTTTTTTCTGGTGTCTGTGGTTGAGTTGATGCCTGTTCTGTCAAATATCTATGTGAAGTAAAAGTAAAAGACATTTTAAACATCCGTCACAATAACCTGTGCATGTCTTAGACGAATAACTATTATACCTACACTTGCTATTGCAATACAATCATTAAAATATGTCAAAAAGTCTTTTTTTTTTCATCAGTGTGTGAATCCGTTTAGCATCTCATGCTTGAAAGATCCTTTTCCAAGAGTCATCTGGTATGACATGAAAATTTTTAGTGCCACAACATCCACTCATCCCTGTTACCTGAACATAATTCACCCTTAAGAAACATTTGATGTATAGGAAGTAGCATCATCTGAAAATCCTGAAGAACTTGGGAAGAAGAAAAGTACAGTTTCTTGTTCTTTTTTGAATTATTTATTTATTTATCTTTTTTTACCAATGATATTGTGAAATCCAGCGTGGTCTCTTCACATCACAGTATCTGAGAAGAACCACTTGCATCTTCACTAAACTTTTGAACAGGATGATCGGTTTAAATTGTTATTATTTTGTCTTCTGGGAAACATGTAAATATCTTATGTAACTTCTAAAGGCTTCTAAAGTACTAAATGAAAAAAAAAAGATATTTAAACAAAATAATAATTTACCCCGATCATCCTGTTCAAAAGTTTACACCCCCCCCCCCGGCTCTTAATGTATCATGTTGGCTTCTTGAGCATCAGTGAATGTTTGCACCTTTTGTAATAGTCGTGTACGAGTCCCTCAGTTGTCCTCAGTGTGAAAAGATGGATCTCAGCATCATACAGCCGGCTGTTGGAAAGGGGTCAAATATGCAGAAGATGCTGGAAAAGCAAAGAATGTGCAGGACCTGGAGGATTTTTCTGAAGAACAGTGGGCAGTTTAACTGCTCAGGACAAACAAGGGACAACTATCACAAAACATAAAAACAGTCGTTGATCATCCAGGTATCAACACACAGTATTAAGAGTCAAGTGTATGTAAACTTTTGAACTGGTTCATTTGTGTAAATTCAGTTATTATTGTGTCTTGTGGACTATATGTAAACATCTGTTATGTGAAATAGCTTATTCAGGGCAGCACTAAATAAAAATAAAATGCAATTTTTATGATCCCTCTTTTTTTTTTTATTAACATTTGGTTCTGCAAGGCGTATGTAAATTTATGTAAATTGACACTGGCAAACACAAAAAGAAATACTTGATATAGCTCACAAAATACCTTTTTAAAAATTGTTTGTTAAAATGTAAGTAAAATCTGTTTTACTTACATTACTATTTGTTTTTGTACAAGGTGTGTTTACATTTTCCATCACCATCATTCTAATTCATCATTCCTCATTCATCAGATGTTTTTTTCTCCTGCTACATTTAATTCTTTGAAGTGTAAACGTGAAAAACTAAGTATTTTCACATTTCACACAAAAGCCAAACCCAAAGTATTAATTCCACACTGATTCAGACTAGAAAAACACCTTTATTTAATTAGTAAATCTGTGGAAGACTTTAGAACAGTGTGATGTGACAAGCCTTTAGAGGGATCATGACATCATTCTAAAAGCATAATGTATCTTCAAAAATAAATGGCATATATGTACAGTATGAATGTCATTAAGCCTGATGTGAGCATGGCATTTTGGCCAGCATTCGCTTATTTTAGTAATAAATCTAAACAAGTGAGACCTACAACAAGGTAAAAAAAAAAGGTTAAAAATATCTGCACATCTCCAATACTGAGAAACACTGAATGAGCTGAAGGTGATGAAGAGATAAAAGAACGAGGAAGAAAGACTGAAAGAAAGTGTGACTATAATGGGTGTGTGTTAGATTCCACTGAGTGTGAGTTTAAACAAAGCTGTTGATTGGTCAGCTGATGTAACGCCCATTATGACAATCACTGGGCAGCTGGAATTTAAATATCCAGCATTACTTCAGTGTATTTTGATGAAAAGATTGAAATACATAATGTTGCCCTAATGTAAAATGATAACATGTTTCACAGACCTTTCATGGCGTTAACTATAATTGGATGTCGGTCTTTAATAAATAAAAATATATTAACCTGGGCAAATTCCTGTGGTATAAGAGGAATGAAACCCTTTCGGGCATCATACCACCCAGCCATTGATTCTTTTCCTATAACAGCACACCCTGTTGTGTTTTATTCCTTGCTTATTCTTATTCCTTTTTATTATTTCTTATTCTAATTCCTTTTATTATTGCTTATTCTTTATAGTATAATTATAATGTATAATAGAATGATTTTGTATATAATCCTAATACAAAAACTCATCACAAAATAAAAATAAAAAAAGCAATAGCATGGAGAAGAGCTGAAATGGCTGAAATGGTCTCTAGTATTTTTAGAGCTGATGAAGTGTGTATTAGGCCTGTGTCATGTAAATATCGGTAAAGGACTAGAGACTACGATTCCCATCAGCCACTGCACCTCACCTGACCATGTCACATGACTATCTGCACCTGTTTCACGTTTGGGATGATTGCGCACTTGTATATAAGTCACGCTTTGCACTGCTCAGATTGTCTTTTGTTTGTCTTCCTTGAGTGTTGTTCTGTTTCTGCGTTTATATCTTTGATCTATGTTTAATTCCAAGCTTTTATGTTCTATAGTTGCTGTTTTGTTTTGTCATTTTATTAGAGTTTTTTTTCTTGGAGTCCCTGAAGATGGAACCAAGGAGGAGGGAATCGTGGATCAGGGCCACAGAAGCATGGCTGAAAGCCATGCGTAAGATCTTTCTCCACCCTCCCTCCCCTACTGTGGATCTCACTCAGCCAACCGATTCAACGGAAAATGCTGCTCAGCCCCCCTGTTGCTCTGTTTCCCGGTTCGGCCGAGAGCTCTGCTTTGCCTCCCTGCTCAGCCACTACGTCACTACACCAGGCTTCTCTTCAGACGTCACTCTGCTTTCCTGCTCAGCTGAGGACGTCGCTCCACCATCCTGCTCTGCTGAAGACTTCATTCTTCCTCCATGTTCCGCTGAAGACGTCGTTCTGCTTCCATGTTCCGCTGAAGATGTCACTCCATTTCTCTGCTTCGCGCCGAATGTCGCTCCCCCTTCATGCTCCACGGAGGACATCTCTCCCTCCGCATGCTTCACAGAGAGCATCGCTCCTCCCTCTGGCATCACGGAGAACTTTGCTCCCCCCTCTGACCTCGCAGAGAGCATCGCTCCCCCCTCTAGATCCATGGCTAACGTCGATCCCCCCTCAGGCTCTGCCTTGAGCTTCATTCACCCCGCTGGCTGCGCGGTAGCTGCCACTCCACGACCAAGCCAGGCTGGGGATATCGCGTCATCTCTCTGCGGTACGGAGGAGACCGTCCCGCATCCTTGATGGAACTGGGAAATGCTTAGGGACACCTGGTCTGGGTGTTCAGAACCCCCTCCTAAACTTATTACGTGTCTTGGGAGCTGTGCATTAAAGGGGGGGGGGTGGGTTCTGTCATGTAAATACCAGTAAAGGGCTAGAGACTACAATTCCCATCAGCCACTGCACCTCACCCGACCACGCCACATGACTGATTCACGTTTGGGATGATTAAGCACCTGTATATAAGTCACGTTTTGCACTGCTCACATTGTCTTTCGTTTGTCTTCCT
>CM042539.1:1563754-1591254 GCA_023630585.1 Cranoglanis bouderius
TACAGCCTGAATTTGAGTTCAAGACTGAATTAGGACCTGAAACTGAATCAGAATCTGAATCTAAATCTGAATTAGAACCTGAACCTGAATCACAATCTAAATTAGAATCAGAATCTAAATCAGAATCTGAATTAGCACCTGAATCTGAATCAGAACCTGAAACACATGGAAATGTTTTGATTTTATCACAGGTTTAAAACAGATCAAAACATTTCCAATTAAATACATTATTAACGGAGTTTGTTATTAATGTACTTTAAGAGGCCATCTCTATGGAATATAAAATAGTCACCTTGAAGAGTTCACTCTCTAAAGGCATTCGAAACCTGGAAGGATCGGACAATAAAATTAGAATTAACACTACTGCAGTTAACCTGTGTGTGTGTGTGTGTGTGTGTGTGTGTGTGTGTGTCTGCACTGAGGCAGAATGACCTGCCGTTAACAGTGCAGTGCTATTTTTTTCCACTGCATGTGTTCGCTTTGTGTGAAAACTGAACACGTAGGCAGATTCCTGTATGTGCTCTCTACATTGTTGCTAATGCGTTTCTGTTTTTGTCTGGTGTTTTTGTACTTGGCTCTCACTGGAAAAAAACAAAAAAAAACAGACACACTTCTGTGCATGTGCAGCTGAATGAAGGATGACATCATACATTGACTCTTGAGTTTCTCTTTGGCCTCATCATGTGTTCTAGAAATTTAGAAATGTAAATGCTTTTGTTAATGTTAATATTAACACTTTCTTCCTATCTCTACCTCTCCATGTCAGAAGCCGAGGGCACAGTCTTTCCTTTGCCATGGCAACAACTCAAGTTGTTTACATGACCGCTATGGTGGTCCCAGTTGTCATCCTAAAGACCCTATTGATGTTGAATTAGCAAACTAGGCTATGTAGGTAAAGTCTAGCTATTGCACTGATGTTATTTTGTAGATTGATCATTGCTAACTACCTGACTAGGTATGTATTTAGATATTTTCATTTAGCACCTACATTGACAATCCCTACCGGCTAGCTATATTTAATTCTTAATTTTATGGAGCTATAATTCATGTTTAGCTAGCAAACACATAAAAGAGCATCTGCTCGTAATGCTAGTGTGTTTAATAGCTATCTAATACGAGCTAGCTGGCTTTACTAGTTACCCAATTTTCTTCTAAATTTGCGTTACTTTGATTGCTTATTTACTTTTGACCTTCATGTGACTTTCTTTTTCTTTCTTTGTTCCCTTTCCTTTTACCTTTTCTTTCTTCTTTTTTGCAGCTAGTTTGCTCCCTTTCCTGTTCTTTCCCTTTGTAGCTATATGTGAAGTTTTTATTTTTCTTTATTATTATTTTTTTATTCCTGTATTTTTTTTTTATTACTATACATGACAGCCTTTTGAGGTCTTTAGTTTTCTTGTTTATTGTTATGAGCGCTACATGAGCTACATAGCTACATGAGAGTTGTGTAACCTTGACCTGAGTCAAGGCAATATAATGATAGCACGTATTAATGTTGCACTTGTGTGTGTGTGTGTGTGTGTGTGTGTGTGTGTGTGTGTGTGTGTGTGTGTGTGTGTGCAATAAAGCTACATTTCTTTAGGCAGTTAGGCACCTTTATAATGACTATCAAGTTCAATGCAAACCAAACTTACCAACATGTGTGTGGATAGCTCAGAGCCAGACCAACATTTAACACTAATGCAGGTAGCCTGACACTGATCAACGCTTATAAGCCTTTATTAAATTCTTGAAAGCCGTGCTGAATTTATAGCTCAAAACCGACGAAGCAAAACATGGACATCAAGCATCTCTTGGCTCACTGAGTAAATTTAAAGTAAGTCAGAGTTGTTTATTCATATATTTTTTTCTTTTTGAAGCACTATGAAATGTGCCAATATGTCTTGGGGTTCATCCATCTGAATCTTTACGCTTTGTGTTTGAAATGTCAGATTGAATTCATATTTTGTATATATTGACTGTCTACGTAACACTTTAAACCTGAATTCAAAATTCATTTTTAAAATGACAAGATATACAAAATTCAAACACATTTAAAGTTTATATTCAAAGTTGTTACAGTGCTACCTCAAATAACTGAGAGGGCAAAGCATTGTGTTGGCAAAATCTGAATTTTATACATCTGATTATTTTAATTATTCATTTTGTTTGTGAAATATAAATTGGATGGTACAGATGCAGCCTGTAGCGTTTCTGCCTCACATCTCCAGGTCCCTTGTTTCATCCTGAGCTCAGGTTGCTCTCTGTGTGGAGTTTGTCTGCATGGGTTTCCTTCCACCTCTCAAAAACACACTATATGACATTGCCCCTAGGTGTAAAAGAAAGTGAGTGTGTATGTGCAGGATGCCCTGTGATGGACAGGTGTCCCATTCAAGGCGTATTCCTATATCACGCTGGGATATGCTCCGGATCCAGCGTGACCCTGACCAGGATAAAGTGTGTTTACTGAAGATGAATATAAATTCTACTGAAACAAATATCACTCCATACATGTGTTTAGTTTATTATTGGAATAACTTCACTGATAAAGGTGAGTATGCTAAGAGTGATGCCACATTGTTGTTAGTTATGTCGTTCAAATCAGAATTAGAATTGCCTGTTGTTTATTTCAAGGGTTTATCACTTACAAAAATATTCCTAGTTGTTATTATTTATTCTTAGTAGCTAATCTTATCATTCTGTGGTTCAATCAGATGGCGAAATGGTAGCATCACAATCCTGTCGGCACTGCGCGCCATATGCGCTGCGCATGCGTCGGTGTAGTGCGCATGCGCATTGCAGCTCGGGAAACGGGGGGGAGGGACGGCGATCGGGTAGTGACAGACAGATGCAATGCGAGTGAAGGAAATGGCGGCTGAGCAGGACAAACGTTTCCCCTCCTAGATTCTGCAAAAGCGTTACATTCATATAGCCTTATCATCTGCTTTCATTTGCTCTCTACTGCACTTTAAAACTTTACGAGGTGAGCTGTGTTTTTGCATTGCAATTTCCGATCTCATGGGGTTTTTTTAAAAAAAAAAAATTTTTCCGTCGTGCAGTTGCCGTGTAAAATGCGCACGAGCGTCATCATATTAAAGCAGCTTACATCTACGAAATGTTTTTTTTCGGCTTTTAGCAAAGAGCTTTCGGTTTCTGTGATTGTATACTGTGTGTCTTTTAATGAAATTGACCGTTGTTTAGTAGCGTTTAAGACCCATATCAGTCGGATGTCTACAGGAGTTTAAAGCAACAACAAAGCCATAAAATAAATCGAAGCTCTTCTCCAGCACGCGCAACATAAGGCTGCCGTTCGGTTAGCATTAGCTTGTTTAGCTCGCTCGCTAGGAGTCAGAAATTCTGTGCGAAAAACTTAAATGTATTCCCGTGTTTTTTTTGTTTTTTTTTTTAAATTCTAATTTTTACAACAATGCAGTTTGTATTACTGAGTAACTAAAGATTCCTCAATTTTTTAAAAAAAATTTTTCTTCTTAAAAGATGGCAATGGCTAGTAAGGATACATATTCGACCTCTGCATTGCTGTAAAAAAAAATACATATAAATATATCCATATAACAAAACAGTTATGCTACTCGATAAAGCGGTGATAATTTATTGAATAACTTCTTTGCCATGTCGGTGCGATGTTTAAATAAATAGTTTGTTTGGCTATTCGGTTATATAATTGAGCAGCTGATGTTCTTAGTTAGCATCAGCTAATCGCGTCGCCGCATTAACTTGACCTATGCGTTTGAAACTGGATTAAAAATATTTGTTTTGGTTTCGTACTATCGTTTTAAAAAAATATATATATATAGACAACGTCACCTTGGATGACAATATTACCATGGATTTAACACAAGCCGCTGTTTGGGTAGTTTAGCTCCGAGGTGAACGCAGTTACTGTTCGAGCGTAAAGAACTAGCATGACCGGCTAACTAACGACACACGAAAGCGATAAACATTACCCCGACATTACAGTTTTCATCTAAATATATATATATATATATATATTTCACAGTTAAACGATAGAGCATTTCATTATGTAGTGTAATATAACTATGTAATCGATGGGAGAAAGCTGCTACTATTATGATAACCGGCTGACTGTGTGAAGTGCACTACACAGACCGGAGTAAAACACTGTATAGTGCTCTTACTGATATCTGTACTTATTATATTTGCATAACTCGCTCGCTGGTTTACTAATTAAAGGTTGTGGCTGCGCTCCAAAATAACACTCGTGTACGCCACAACAGGCCCTACACACTTCTCAGTGGGGTGGAGAGCGGTTTAGGACGCGGCGCGGTGGGGGAGGTGTGCAAGCGGAGTTTGTTTAAGGCTCTTTAACCATGTCACCTCCGCGGAGTTATAAACTATACTGGGTCATTTCAAAAGGTTAAACGTTTATTATTAGTGTGTTTTTAAATAGGACGCGTTGAGATATCTAGATTTCGTGTTAATGATATTTCCTAAGTAGTTATTTAACATGTAGCAGAAATGCAAATGTAGTAAAGATTACAGGGGTGTGTCCCAATTCGTGTATTTTATGCCGTTTTGTAATATAAATAGTGCAAGTAGTATGTTCACACTGAAAATTCCAAATAGTAAACTTTAAATACCCGGGTGATGCACTTAATTAACTGAAATAACACGGAAGTGTGCAATGTTGAACACTTCATGCACTCAGATGATGGTATATACCGTTACCACGGAATAAAATGTCTACCGTTACAGAGTTTTCTATTCCGTGTACACCGCGAAATGTAAATGAGTGGGCGTGGTTAACTTAGCGCTCCTGCGCGTGAGAACGATCGAGAAGCTGTACATAAGAGAAGTCGTGAGAGGAAAAACATGGAGGAAGATAAGCACACTGGTGAAGAAGTCCCACAAACCAATCCTGAGCAGGAGGAGGAACTTGTTATGAAAAGAGGCGGGACATCGGTGGTATGGACGTGGTTCGGGTTTACAAAATCTGACAAAGGGCAGAAAAACGTTATTTGCAAACCGTGTCACGCGAATGTTCCCGCTAGCAGCGGTAGCACAAGTAACCTGTTTTATCATCTTAAAATTAAATGATGTCAAAGCATACAATTGATTTACCAGAATGACTATTTTTTTTACGTGATATACATCGTTACCATGAAATAAAATGACTCAGTCCGTGAAATAGATTTTTGGTCATACCGCCAAACCCCTACACTCAACTGTCATAGCTTTAATTACGTAGCAGGGGGGCGGGGCTATCAGACTCTGATGTTGAATGAAAAGATAACTTTGTAAAATTCATACACTACATGGTTGAGTACATGATGTGTGAGAGAATAGTGTATAGTGTGTCATTTGGGACACAGCCCATGTCTTTTGACTTTCATTTCACGAGGTTTCTCTCACTACCTAACATGAATTAATGTAAGATCTAGCGAGGTGCAACACACTTGGTCGAATTTTCGAGGTATGATAACCTAGTCTAAAAATATCTCTGTTCAACATTGACTGTATTAATCGATGCACAGGCCAGTGGGGGGAAAATGAAAGGACATATTTCTGACAAAGCCTTTGTTCACTTCGCACGTGTTCGTATATACAACAGGAAACGAAAAATGATTTTCTGTGGGATAAGCTTTCCCGACGTGTTTAAGGGTGCTTTCACGCTCGTTACAGCTGATTTATACTCGCTGTTAACTACACGTACACAGGATGGCTGTTTTGTGTGTCCTGCAATATCAACGTAAATAATGGAGGGCAGTGTAGCACCACGTGACGCGTGTCCTCAACCGAATGAACAAACTGACGTCTCAAAATGTGTACTATTCTCGACTGTTATTGAGTGCTAACGCTGCGGAATTAATCACTTTCTTATTCTTTACAGTCAGTGTTTGAATATTAAACCTACCAAAAGGTCTGTGTTTGCATGCCAGTCTTCTAGATGTTCTAGATTAGTAGATGATTTTGAACATATGGTGAGGGTTTTTGATTTGAGGCACAGATCATGACGACGATCACAGTTTTTAAGAGAATATGAGCTTGTCCGTCTGTTTAGTGGTGCTATGTGTGAAATCGCTAAACGTTGCAGTTTGACTTGGGGTCCAGGTGGACAGGGCTGTTTTGGCACAAACATGCAATCTAGTGGATGCCACTTTTAACCCTCCAGACGTGATTGGGCTGATTCCAGGTTGATTCGCTTTCTCACTGTGGTAGAGTCTGATTGGAGTTATACTGAGATGGCTGAACTGCACCAAAGAGGGAAACACACCAGGGTTCAGTTCAAAAGGACTAAACACCGCACGTGAAAGCACCCTAAGTAATGTTTCTGGGGGATGCCTGTAGTACCAATGATCGATTTGCATCTGTGTATAAGTTAGAGAGATGAGAATGTGTTCACGATGTACACATGGTCCTCGCACAAAAAAAATTCCAACGCGTACTACGTTCATCTTCAGTAACCCCTTTACCCCGGTGAGCGCCGTGGTTGATCCAGAGTCTATCCGGGCAATGCTGGGCACAAGGCGAGAGAATTCACCCCAGCATGCGTATAACTTCAACCTAATTTTAACACGGTATCTAATCTTTAATTAACACTTGTTTGTAGGGCTTGTGGTTGCTCAAGTTGTGCTTGATCATTAGGTCACATGACCATAACATGTATGTCTGCTGTACCTGCGTTAGGACCTCAACAACTTACTAACCCCCCCCCCCCGTGACATGATGGAAAAAGAGCGTTTCCTGGAGCGTCTGAAGAAAAAGCGCAAAACCTTTCTTCCCACAGGAGTTTATGGGATCTTTGTGAACGTGTCGATTCGGACAGGACGTATATCCCGGGGTTTTTTCTCCAGGTCTTTTGATGGAAAATAAATCGTAATGGGTTCAGATGGGACTTAAATCTCAGAGATAAAAAAATGGTAATCACGTTACTGTGATTTCCCGTGTAAAACTGATCTGAAAAGGACTTCGGAAAGGTAGAATAGCTTTTTACTCCCCGCCCAAAAAAAAAAAAGAGTGGCTGCGAGGAAAAGTGGTGTGTTGAGACTCCATTTTGAGAAAGTAATTGTCTGATCATACCCACTGAAACCACAACACCTTCATGGTGGGTATTCCCATATTTTTTTTGCATTAGGGTCCTTTCACATTTGTAATTCCATTTGTCAGGTTCAAATCAGAGTGGGTTTAGTGGTTGGTTTGTTTCGGCTGCACGCTGGACATAACAGAAGTTTAAAAAAAGAAATGCGACGCTGTGGATATGGCAAACAGGCCACTTCCAAGATTGTGTAGAAATGATAAATGACACAAGCCCAGAGAACACGGAGCTCGATAAATGACTACTTAATTTCATAAATTAAACCGCTCACGGCTACAAAAAAAAAAACAAATGGTGCCCGCAACCCAAAATACACAACATGCTTTACCTCGTTTTTTTGTTTTTTTGTTTTTTTAAATGGTCGGATCTTCACTGATCTCTGAAATCACTGAACTGATACGTTAGTTACTTATCAACTGGCATTGAACTAAATTAAATCGTAGTAGTCTGTATGGATATTTTGAGATGTGTGTAATGTTTGCGTTTCACATTAACTGCTAAAAACACACGCCGTTGTGTAGGCTCGCAGCGAGAACAGGAAAAAGTGACTGACTATTAAAGGAGCCGTTGGCCGACATCCAAATGGCTCCCTGTTCGATTTGTAGTGCACACTGTAGGGTGCTGAAGCCGTTTATATTGCACTTTGTGTAGGGCGCCTAGGTAGTATTGGCCGTTTGGGACCATTGATTTAGACTGCGGGTCGTTTTCAGTTTGAAATCATTTGTTTGGGGAATGTTTAAATACCTCAGTTGAACGAGTTGTGTTGACTTGGTTTTAATTATATTCTGCTTTCTTTTATTTAGAGAATTGGATGCTGTTGTCACCAAAGACGTTGACGGAGAAGATACAGGTTAGTTTCCCCCGTTTCCTACATCGCTGTTTGTGTGTGTGTGTGTGTGTGTGTGTGTGTGTGTGTGTGTGTGTGCACCTTTCTCGGTGTTTCCAATTCATGTCTCATATACAAAGCTGCTTCAGGATGGCTGCTAGCGTAAGCAGTTGTTGTTTTTGTGTTAAAGGGGTTCAGAGTGCTGTATAAGCTTGACTGTTTTGCATGTTAAATGGGTGTGTGTGGCTTTTTGTGTGCTCGCTTTACTTATTTCGAGAATTTAAAACTACAACGTTCTTCATATTCCATGATTGAAATTATGAGCTTATAAGTCGCTGCAAACGGTTCTGGGTCATACGTATTTGTGTGAATACAAAAGTGTAGCTGCCAAATGCACTTAATGTTCAGAAAGCACGCAACAACAAATAAACGCGACTGAATCGCCTTTCTGTTGGGCGTTTTCTAGAAACACAATGTAGAGCTACAATACAGGTAGGGCGGAAACAACAGATCGATCATTAAAATAATCGACAACTGTCGGATTAGTTGGGTCACAGCGGTGAAAACGGCATTTCTACGAATAAAACACATCTGAAAAACAGAGTGAGCTGCTGCGGGAAAAGAGCACGGTCCGGGTCGTCCAAAACACGAGGATGTTTTATATCAAGCGCTTCAAACAAACCCGTGAGCGTATTAACGTGGCTTGTCGTGTCAGATGCCGCGACGGATGCGTGAGCTGTTTAATGTGATCCAGACGTGTGTTCTTCAGCGCAGGAATGACATTTTCACGTTTATATCCTTATCTGTAAACGTTAGAAATTCACGCCAGTCTTTGCATTTTGCATAAAGGCTCGTCCTGACGGCGAGTGAGTCTGCGTTAAACTTCACTGAACGAGTTCGAGTCGACGTGTGCGGGTCAATCACACAGCGCGCGATAGAAATGAAGCACAGTAACTCTGACTAAAATATTCATTCTGATCAAACATGTTGTTTGGTGCTATATTTAGAAACACAAGTGATCGTGTTTACGAGAGCAGTAACTGTAACGGGGTTGTAATCGTATATAAATATAAGAAGTGTCGTACATTTACAGAATAAAGTCACATGTTACCGTGTTCATATGAGTGAATGTGTGTGTTACTGCAGAACATTCAACCGCTCACCAGTTAACACTTAGTTTGTGCTTTTGTTTGTCTTTTTTTTAGCATTTTTAATACAGTGATTCTGCTTTAAAGCTTGTGGACAATCGATTGTTTTTTTTTGTTTTAAAAATATAATGTGAATATTTAAAAAAATCCTTGTGTATAGCATAGCCCACATAGGCACATTTTAACACCTTTTTCCATTAGCTTCAGTTTGCACAACGTTTGAAGGACAACACTGGTTAGAATGTGAAATAACATTTTTTTAAAAATAAAATAAAACAACAACAACAAAAAAAATCAGCCTTTTAATCCAACCAATCGATTACCTTTTAATCCAGATGAATCGATTATCAAAATAATCGTTAGTTGCAGCCCTAAATACAGGGACACTTATCACTATAGCTGGACCAGTTATAAGCTACATTAAATTTGGTCTCCTCTACTCAGTAAGATGGGTCTCCGCAGTAATGTTAGATATATAACACGAGTTGTTTCAACTTAAAGAGCATTACATACTCCCTGCAGTTGGTAACATTAGCCTTCTGCACTGTGATCAAGTTTACTAGAGCTGTGTTTGTGTGTGTGTGTAAGGAAAGCTAGCCCGTTTGGCTCATAAAAGCTCCAGCGTGTTGCCCAGTCCCATGTTTTGGTTGCCTGGAAATCTAATTGACTTTTACAAGGTGGTAGCTAACGTAGTGTAGAGAAACAAACATATATATGACTGTGATGCTTTTCTAACAAAAGTTTTTAATGTTGTTGAGTGGCGCAACAGAAAAAACGTTTCTCTCCGGCGTTATGGTTCAAGTCCCGGCAACGCCATAGCCATCCGTGGCCGGGAGCCCAAGAGAGGAAACCTGGCCATGCCCTCAGTGATGGAGGAATGGATGGCATACTTTTTCTCCCCTGTCAGTCACATTGAGGTGTTTAAATACTCTTTAAAAGTTACTTAAAGCAAGAGTTATGACCGCTTTGTGCTCAGTTTCATCAATGATTCCCACGTACCCACGTGTCCCTGATTTTGAGAATACTAATAGGTATCAAACGCTGATTGACACGCGTACTAAAAATCGTTCCACGACCGACCGGCTCACGCCTCGGCGATGGGATTCAGAATGTATAGCAAACCGTGTAGTTACAGCATTGCGGTGTGTGAAGGGTGATCTGTTTAAACATTCTGAATACAAACGAAAGTAAGGAGTGAAAACGAAAGTAAGGAGTGGCGTTCTTCTGTTGTTGTTGAACGTACTTCAACAAAATGGGGAGCAACTATGAATTTTAAAAAAACAAATGGGACACGAAATCTGCTTGCTGCTTATTTATCCATCACTGTAACTAAAACTCGTGTTTTCCATAAGAAAAAACCAGGAACATTTCAGCTCATACTTTGGTTAAGAGCTCCGGTCCATGCGTGCTATTGATGAGTAAAACACACAGAATGTGCTTAGCTGAGCACATGTAAAGCTTCTGAGTGCATGACCGCTTAATTCGGCTAAACCTACACATTGTTTTCATGATTTGATGTTAGACTGTAGTGTCCGGGCTGTTTTTGAAGTGACATCGTAGTGCTTTTGGCAGATGTGCCCACCTTGTCTAGTCACAAGTGGACATTGTGGACGTATTCGAGACACTTGAAAAGGCCGGGGTTGAGCGGCTGTCCGTCTCGGCTGGCCACTTGTGAGCTGATTACCTGACCGCATGTTAATGCCAGGTGTAAACACTGCCTCTGAAAGCCGGAACATTCCTGTGTGTGTATGTATATATATATATTCCTGTGTGTGTGTTTTTCCAGAGCTTCTTGGTGTTTGCAAGCTGCCAGACGACCTAAAGGGGCGGGGTAGTAAACAGAAAGTAATGACTGTTGAGACAAAATGGCTGTACTTGTACTTGATGTAGATTAGGATGATGTTATTTTCCTTATCTGAGGAAGACGATACAGAACGAGACGAGAGAGAATGCGACTGAACCTTTTATTCCCCCCAAACCATCCCCCCCCCGAATGCTCTTCTCCTACTTGTCCCATATAGCGTTCTTAAACTTGAACTGTACAAATAAAGCAGTCCCAAAACACTGACTCAGAAGAAATCAACTTAAAAGGAACACACAGACTGATGAATTAAAAACTGAGCGAAGCTCACGTTAAAGTGAAGGTGTTCACCAGTACGTCTTAGTTGATAAAATAGTTTACACGATTTAATAAAAGGGAAACGTGTTAGCACTTGTCTACTGGAAATGCTGGTAAACTGCATCTTACTTACTGAACAACGAAATTACTTTTGCTATTCGTGTTGAAGAGAGATGCCATTTTCTTTTCTGATCCTGAAACGGGGACGGACAACTCGGTAGCCCGGGTGCTCGGGACAAGCAGATTATGTATCCAGTATGTATCAGTTTTTCATTCACATTTGCTTGGTAGAATAAGAATGAAGCTGCCAATATAATGGTCACAGTGCTCCCCCCCCCTCACTCCTCCAACGACCAGAGGGGGGAAAAACAGTTATTTCTACCAGGCATATTAAGTATTATTTTCAGAATTTATGGATTACATAGGAATATATGCTGTTATGGTAACTTGGTGGCTGCTGTTGTTATTATTGAATGACTTTACATCATTTTATGGTTATGCTGCACTACAGTCAACTCTGTAGAATGTCAGACTAGATTTGTTACAGGATCGGATTTGTCCTTTCTTTACCCTGACCCAACATTTTTACAGATACGAGTCGGTGCCAGAAGACGGGGGCATGGCCAGACATTAGCATTTAGTCACTTAATTAATTACCCGGTCAGCAATGCTTATAAAGTTGTAAGGACTGTAAATAAACCAGATGAGTTATTAGCTGTAACTAAGCTTATTATAAAATTGAAGTAAATTATATAAACTATATATAATGTGTTCTGTGTTGAGCAGCAGCAGAGATACTTATTGAATTCAGTGAGTCAAACAGCACAGCCCAAAGTGTGTATTAAAAAGTTAGTTAGTAAGTAATATCTGGGGGAAGGTCACTGATGCATATGCCACAAGAGTGAGGCAACATCTGCATAGAAAACGGGCACGTGAGCATTGGAACTGGACCATGGAGCAATGGAAGAAGGTGTCCTGGTGTGATGAATCATGTAGATGGCCGGGTGGGTTTGCGTCGCTTACCTGGGGAAGAGATGGCACCAAGAAGAAGGCAGGTTTGCGGAGGCAGTGTGATGCTCTGGGCAATGTTCTGCTGGGAAACCTTGGGTGCTGGTATTCATGTGGGTGTTACTTTGACACGTACCACCTACCTTAAGTACACCCCTTCATGGCGGTTCAACGGTATTTCCTAATGGCAGTGGCCTCTTTCAGCAGGATAATGCTCCCTGTCGCACTGCAAACATTGTTCAGGAATGGTTTGAGGAGCATGAAAAGTTCAAGGTGTTGACTTGGCCTCCAGATTCCCCATATCTCAATCAGATCGAGCATCTGTGGGATTTGCCCAGTATGGTGTTATTTTAAGGGAATAACAAACACAGGCTTTTCTTAGCTGAGTGTGTTAGCTATGCTTTAAATACTATTAAGATAAACCGTAGCTGTCGATGGGACAGTAAAGCAGAGCAGAAGCAAACGCTACATCAGATATATGTAACTCTAAGATCTTGTGATCCTCTGGCTTATTTTTGTTACAAACGCTTAAGTAATGACAGGAAAATGAAACCAAGATTTGCTACTCGTCTTCTGAACGACTGACTTCCCGTCTAGATGCACTGAGGTTTGCTGTCGCGACAGCTCACTTGCCATGGCAATCCAGTTGCTCATTGCTTGCACAAGAAGTGGGCATGTCATATTTAACCAATCACGGGCTCTGTGTGTTTGATGGGTAAAAGTGACCGTTTTAATTTCAAGGTGAGTTTTAGGCCACAGGCAGTGGCACTGAAACAAATGATCTTTTCATATTTGTCACATTACAAAATATATGCAAATATTTATATATGGGATATGTTTACATTTAATCTATAAAATTGTGGATGGGCACAAGTATCGCATTAGCGCTTTGTCTGTCGAGGCATAATTTACCACGCTGATCCCGTAAGTAGATTATCCTAAGCGTTCTCTCCTTCATTACCACATTGTTTATTTCTCAGTGCTCAAATTAAACTCGCAGTAGGGCTTTTTGTCTCGCAGGCCTTTTAATTTCGATGTTTATAGGGAAATCAAAAGGGAAAGAGCAGGTATTTTGTGGCAGGAAGAATATTCTGTAGCTGATGGATGATGAGAAAGAGGAGGCCGGAGTGAAGGTAATGAGATCAGGGCTGTGATCATGTAGACATAAGTCTGGTGTGGAGACGACATCACTGGCCACGCCAGAGATGTAACGCGTTTCGTGTACGAGTTACGTCGTTGCACAGCAGGTTATAAAGCAGGTAAAAAAAGAAACACACATTACAAAATACAGCACATTTTATTTTTGTTGACCTTAAAGCTGCAGACACCAGGTTTTCCCACCAGACATTTAAATCTTCTGACTTGATGGACGTTGCGATAGTTGGAGCCTCTCGGCGATTCCCGATACTATTGACAATCATCCCCAACCATACATGGTAAAGAAATCTGAGCTGCCCTAGACAATCCTCCCACTGCCTCTGCAGTGTTCTGTTGTGTTTAATTTTCTATTATTTTTTTTTTTTTTCCAACAGAGGTTAATGGAAAGTCTGATGATTCAGACGTTTATCTCTTGACCTTGTCTCTGTTTGCTCTGTAGATTCAGGCTACAATGAAAAGAAAACAGTGTGTATTTTGCAAATAACCTTAAGCAAGCTGCTTTATAGTAGAGCAGTGCACAACCTGTAGTAAATAAACTGCTGTGCATCAGATTAACCCTAGTGTCATTTAAACACTGCCGCCTTGCACAGACGAGCTACGTTATCTGTTCTGCAGCATACTCGTTGCAGCACGATTTATTTTTCTTCCCTTCGTGGGCCGTGCTTAATAGGAAGTCTACCCTTGAGGGCCATGTGCATGTCCTGCTTTGAAGGGAGATGACAAAACATGAACTGCAGAGTCAAGTGGAGCCGGGCAATACAACATTATCATATCAGTATGCCAAGAGATTATTTGACATCACCACAGCCAGGACTGGCCAATATGATAAAAATATTCTATATGATGCTTAAAGATAATCCAGTGATCACTTGTATACTCGCTGGCAGCTTATAATCATAGAACCATCTCTCTCTCTCTCTCTCTCTCCCTTCCCCCTCTCTCCCTCATCCAGTTTCTGCCTGCAGGAGTAGGTAAAAGGCTAAGGCATGGGTGTGGAGGAGGGGCTCTGTAGCGCCCCCTTTTGTCTAAAGTTGTGTGGGCAGTTTTCCCTACAGTCACCAAACTCTGTACATATATTGTTTTCATCAAGCCAGACAACTTTTAAAATTACAGTAATTAGCTCCGCCCAACAGGAAGTCTGCCATTTTGGATTTAATTTGGATTTTTTGAAAATTGCAGTCTCTGAACTTTTAAATACACTGCCCCTAGGGGATTCATGTGATTGTCACCAAACTTAGTCGACATTACGCCAAGACATTGAAGATGATAAATTGCGAAGTGATTTTTGATATCTCAAACAGTCTCGGCATGGCGAGGCAATAAATGTATGGCAGTTAAAGGGAAACAGGATGTGTCGTATACCTTCTGCATGCATTGAGTGATTTTAGATGAAACTTGAGCTGCATGTTTGGTCGTGGGAGTCACGGTCATAGCGCCACCGACTGGCAGCAGGAAGTGTGTCACTTAAAGTAGTCTTCTTATATTTAAATGAATCGCTTTGAACTTGGTCAGAATGGAAAATTGCAAAAGGAGTCTTGATATCTTAGTGTTGCCATGGTAACGCATCAAACTTTTAATACTCCTTTCTTTGTATATTTGGGTGTTTTACTATACAGCACTCGCTTCACTATGCGTTGTAGTCGAACACCCACCAGGTGGCGATGGCACTGTAGTGCTTGGGCCCGTCATCGCTGCTTGCAGCTATATTTTTAATATTAATTGAAACTTTTTAGTATCTACAAAAATGGTTTATGGTTTTAATTTGTGATTACGGCGGGCAGACAAAAATAAAAAGCGTAATTTTATTTTAGGAAAATTGTTTTTACTTTACAGTAGAACATTAAAAACGTAATGTCTTATTGTTTAAGGGTATAACCTCAAGTGAACTAGCTGTCAGTGAAAGCAGTGTACCAAGTTAAGTGTGTTGCTTCTGCTCCTGACATCTCAAGTGGTTTTAAAAAGGTTCATGACATTTCTCGAAATGTCCTACAGTCTAGTACGGACAGGTACTGGATGCAGGTTGCAGTGTTCAGAAAAACATTTTCCTGACCCCATGCTTGCCTATAGTTTGTGATGACGTAAAGCAGTGTACCTCTGTCAGAGTGACTGAATAATCTCCAACACGCAAAAGGTCTTCTGACATACTATTAGAAATAAAAGTTTTCTTCAGGTAAGACCTCTCAACAAGAATTTTGTTGCTTGTGGTGGTGTTTTTATTTCTTATTATTTATTTATTCATTTATTTTTGTGCCAGACAGGAATTTTACAGTTCAAGACATAATCCTGAAATGTTTGGCATTGAGTTTATGCGTAGTTCCCGCAGCCGACGTGCATGTCTGACATGCGATTATAGAATAAATTATCCTCAAGTACAATGCAAACAATAGTCACGTTCTGGCTTTTCTCCGTACAATGAAACATGAGATTTTTATGCCTCTGGCACTAGATTTGCCACTTCGAGGTAGAGGAATTATGTTTTTTGTGCGTACGTGTGTCTGAAATTCTTGTTACAGCGATATCTCAAGGATGAGTGGTTGAATGTTTGTAGGATTTATATAGAATTTGTCATTATAACCAGCAGATGAACTAATTAGATTTTGGAATTGATCCAAACAGGGTCAAGGTCAAACACATAAAGGTTGCATGTCTGAAATAGTTTTTCTTCAGTAGCTTCCTTCCTGCAGAAGTATAAAATCAGGCCTTAAGGACACCAGGCACGAGTTGTCATTAAGGATAAGTCATTCAAGTTCCTCTGAAATCAAAACAAATAGGTGTTTCAGAGCTTTTTGTACCTGTCCCTTAGTGTTTTGGACCCCAATTTGACCCTATATTTAGAAAAAAATACAAATTGAGAACACTATTCCATCTTTATACACTATCAAGATTTCTCCATCACTACGAGTAAGTAATAGTTTATCCGGTAGTGTAATATTTAAAATCATGCTAATGTTTTTATGTAGATTTTGTATGGTTTTAGTCGTTAACCAGAGATGCTGGATGTCAGTATGGGCATCTGGAATGCTAAGGTTTGATTTAATGTTGTTTAACAACCTATTATGTACAGATAACAATAATTCTTCAGCTTTAGACCTACCATTAATACGCATCAGATGCTTTCTGGTGATGACCCTGCGGCTCTCCATCCCCATTGGCACTGCTGGCATGGATGACGCATGTCTTGATGTATGGAATGCAGTCGGCTGTGTAAATCAGTCAAGCACTTTAACACACCATCACTCTGACTTCCTTTTCAAAAGGAAATACGTGAACATATGAATTCTAATGTTTGTTAATTGAAGACTTTTCCTTATGCACCATAGTGCCAGAACATACGGAGTCCAGTTCCTGCCAGCCTCAGTCTGCCGATCGCAAACAGCACCACCTCTGTCAAATCCTGCACCATCAGCGATGCCAACTGGCCCAGAGACCGCCAACGCCCGCCACATCTCAGCCGGAAGCAACTGCTGAAAGTTTAGTGCCGTACCGCGGTTCTTGCCGCCATCCTGGGAACTCAAGTGCAGCTCACGTCCATCCACCAAGGGAAGCAAAACGCCGAGGGGCCTGAAGTATACTGCGCCAAAGCCCACCTCTCAGGTATTACCCACAGTACCCCGTGCATTGTATAAGGCATTACATTTCTTGCATGTTAAACCTCTTATGACTAGCTGTTTAGCTAGCAGGCGCTTCCTCTTATTTCATTGCATCGTAGCTGCTGAATGACATTCTCTTATCCAAAACAGTCATTTTTAAATTTACTTTTAATAAAAAGTAAACGAACGAATCAGTAACTGAGGTATGCAGCATCCATTATTAAGTTGTCCATCATTAATAATAAATGTAATGAAGTTAATGTAATGCTGATCAACATGTAGGTCCATTATTGTCGAGTTAATAATTCCTGATGTTTGATGTACCTTATATTTTGATTTATCATCTTTGCTTCTGTTGATCATTGTCTGGCAGTAGTGGAAATTAGGCCTGGGTAATAAGAAGATGCAATCGCATATTGGTGATGATTGACCTGTGACCCGGTGCTGATGTTTGACAGACAAAAATCACTCACGCTGCACAGGGGAAAAGAACTAATAGAGACAGTAGCGTTTTGTATAGGAAAAGTGGTGCATGGAGCACCACGTTAATATGAAAACACACAACAGCCCACTATAACCATAACACGACACGGCCACTGTGAACTCTGTTAAGTTGTTGACTGTTAAGTTAGGCCTGAGAGCCACAGATTTCTCTAGGATGGTGTAGATTAGATGTTTGAGAGTCTCAGACTTTTATCTTTTTTGCAAAGCCTACTTAAAGGCTTCGGTTGGATCCTCCTGTTCTATTTTGTTTGGTTTAAGAATGCTGCCTAAAGGTGATGAAGTGCCTGTCTTACCAACATCATTCATGTTTGTGTCTGTTAACACAAGGATGGCATTTCTACAATTGCCCATTTTATTTCCTTATTATTTACTGACTGTACTCTATACTGGACTCAGTATTATTAACTATGCGATTGAGTTGAGTAATTTTTAACTCTAAAAATTGGCTGAAGATGGCGAAGGCAGATATTATAGATATTATTGTACTCCAGTGTTAAAATGTGAACTCCAAAAAAATGCTACGAGTTATCACAAAAAAATATGCCTTCTATTTTCCTCAGTAAAAAGGCACAGTCTACGTAAGAATATGGAATGATCAACTGTTGCAAAAGTGTTTGGAAGTCTCTGATATTAACTGACTGCCTGGAAGCCTTGCACTTCCCCAACTCGTTGCCAGAGTTTTGGTCGGTGCTCTCATCTCAGCTTGATCTTCTTGCTTGAAAGATGTGGCCTCACTAAATGGCGAATGTTTCAAGTTTGTTAATATGAAATAACATCTATCAGTGTGTGTTCGACTTGGCTAACATTAGACAAGTATATAGTTATATACTATATTTATTAGGGACGTCACAGAAAAGTTTAGGCATGAAATGCTGAAAAGTGGCACTTTTTTGGCCGAACACCTGGAGTTACTGTATGCACTGAGGTTTACCTACATTAGACCTGAGTTGTGAAAGGGCTAAAATCTACTGCACACAAACTACAAATGTGTCTCAGGTATTTGAATTAATGAAGGCTAGTGTCCGTTAGATGGCTTGTGCTTTCACCATTGAGTGTTGCACTTGGCCGCACCCCTCACACCAACACGGGTCCAAGTCTGAGCGAAGTCAAATCAAAATGGCCGACTGCATACAAAGCAAAGACGAATGGCTTGGTTTGGCCAGAACACCGGTCCTGTCGTGTGGTGAACATATTAGAAAGTTGTTTTCTTCACTGCAGCCAAATGATGAAACAATGGAATGGCATGAAATGTCTAATATAAAATATTAGTTTTTGTGTGTGGTTATCAGCTCAAAAAAGTGATGTTGCATTCATTTTTTAAATAAATAAATAAATAAATATATATATATATATATAAGTTAACATAATAAAGTTTAGCTATGGTACCCAGTCTTAATTACTCCTAATGGTTTTCTCTCGTCTGACGCTCCCATATGTATTTGCAATTCATTCTGCATTCAACACCATTCTTTGTGAGGCCCTGTATAACTTAAACTTGATCATTATCGTGCTAATAGTGATAAATATTGGTATTTCACAGTATTTTTATTTTTGTTGTTGTTTCTTAGGCATGGCTCCCATTCGGGACTCGGTCAGCCACTCCCCTAACCAAACAGGTGACACTTTTTGTGTTGGTTGCTATTTGTAGTGTGTGTTGGTGTGTGTGTTGGTGTTGGGGTGTGTGTGTTGGTGTTGGGGTGTGTGTGTTGGTGTTGGGGTGTGTGTGTTGGTGTTGGGGTGTGTGTGTTGGGGTGTGTGTGTTGGTGTTGGGGTGTGTGTGTTGGTGTTGGGGTGTGTGTGTTGGTGTTGGGGTGGGTGTGTTGGTGTTGGGGTGGGTGTGTTGGTGTTGGGGTGGGTGTGTTGGTGTTGGGGTGGGTGTGTTGGTGTTGGGGGTGTGGGGGGGTGTTGGGGTGTGTTGGTGGGGTGGATATGTAGCTCTACTGGTTAATGCTCATCTTTATGACAGGGCAGTGTAACATCCCAGTGTTTGAATTTGACTATATATGTGTGTGTACACTTTCACTTATTACCAAATATAGTTTGGTAATAGTCAGTGGTACTCGATGTCAATGGTCAGTTTTTTTTTTCCTCTATCTGTGTTCAAATCCCAGCACCGCCAAGCCGTCACTGTTGGGCCCTTGAGCAAGGCCCTTAACCCTCAATTGCTCAGATGTATAAATGAAATAAATGCAAGTCACTCTGGATAAGGGCATCTGCCAAATGCCATAAATGTAAATGTAATGTAAATGATTGTGGAGGGTAAACAAAGTTTCTAAGGAAAATCAGAAATCAGTTATATTCCGTCATACTTTACCCCTCACATAACCTGCGATCGGTTAACGACCGATGCCTGGCAGTGCCTACTCAGCAAGTGACTAGTTCCCTTTCCAGAACCTTCAAACTGACTGTCCCACAGTTTTGGAACGAACTTCCAACCTCAATCCAGACAGCAGAATCTGTCACTATCTTCAAAAAAACAGCTAAAGACCCACCTCTTCCGTGAACACTTAACGAACCCCGCCCCCATTAAAAAAAACTAAAACACCTCTACTCTGCTTCTCCAGAACTCAATTAAAAATCTTGTATGGTAGCATTACTTGTATTGTTCTCTGCTTGATATATCGCTTTGCCTGTATTTCCTCATTTGTAAGTCGCTTTGGATAAAAGCGTCTGCTAAATGAAGAAATGTAAATGTACTTTATTTAAAATGGTATAAGCTTTCACGGGTGCTATTTTTGACTCCTTGCTGTGGCGCCACCTGAAAGCCATGCTTTCACGGCTAAAGCAGTGGTTAGACCAAACACAAATAAAATTTGCTTGCTTTAAAAGCCAAATCACTGAATGGGAAAGGACGTGGAACATGAAAGACTCTTGTTTGCTAGGAGTTAGTTTTTCTTTGGGCCATATCTGATCTTTGACCTGTGAATTTGCTAACGTCGGTCTTGTGAACCAGTAGAAAACAAGACGGTGATCTTTTTGGTGAAAAGAAAATGGAGCTGCTTATTATTATGAAACAATCACGTCGGGCTTTTGCCTCACTGTGTTCTTCTGGTTGCTTGGTGAACACATTAAAAATAACTCAACAGTATCACTTAATTAGTTATGTCTACGTGGTACCAAAAACGGCTGTCTGGATCCCGGTGGAGGGAATTGAAATGGGTCAACTGTAAACGGTGGAATGTGTTTATTACAAACGGTGTGTGTTTTTTGCGTTTCTGTATCAGCAGGACAGGTCATTCAAAAATAAATGCGGTGGGTATTATGTGTGGGGTGTCGCCTTTTAATATTTTGCTTTTAGTTTGTAGGCTGTCGTAATTTTTTGAGCATTGAGCTCTTTGACTTATTGGGTATTTTTTGTGTGTGTTGAGGTTTATCATTGTTTCTGCAGTTTATTTCTTGGTAAACTTGTACTGATAACATAAATTATACATGAGCTAACATTCCCACTATTTCTCCTGTGTTAGTATACGGTTTAGAGACGGAGATTATTTGGCTGATACCAGTTCAGTGACATACCGGCCATTCGGAATTGTACAGCGTGCATGAACAGTGTGCTTTAGGCTGTTTGCTTAATAAAATGTATCTACTTGCATAAACTGGTAAAGATGTAGTTATTTTTGAAATTTATTTGGCATTAAAAACTTTATTATTCAATATAAATTATTTTAATGCTTAAAATGATACCTTCTGGGTTATTGTAGGCTTTAATTGCTCAGTTCTTTTCTGGGGGGTTTCCTTCTGTCTATCACTTAAAAATGTCTACTTGTTTCTTTATTTTTATTTTGCTGTCTCTGTTGCTATCCCGCTTGGTGAGAACAACCTCAGACTTGGCAAGTGCAGCTCTTCAGTGAGATTTGGCAGCCATTTTTGGAGTAGCAAGCACAGACTAGCAGGAATAACTTGGCTGGAAAAAAAAGAGAGGAATGCTGAACATTCCATTTTTTTGTCTTCAACTTGCATGCTCTTGAGTTTTGTCACCTTGTCTGGCTGGCCGGCATCAAAGTTTTTTGTATATCCATACACCCTTAAATACAATTTGTCCCCTCTCTCTCTCTCTCTCTCTCTCTGCGTCGTTTTCACTCTAACTGTCTGATCCTCTGTCATGCTGCAACGTCATGCTGCTTTAACAAAATGGTGGGCGCTGTGCTTCTTATTCAGCCAAGCTGGAACGAGACGCTTCCCGTGGTGTGAAATGTCTGCCAGTTTAATACATACAGTGGCAGAGTATAGAGCCTGGGTCACTGAACACATGTGGTTCATCAGCTTCACTGAATTTTCACAGTGTATGTGAAGTCACACCTATGTAAAGAGACTTGCTCGAGACCTCGGATATATTAAAGCACTTTAACACCAAAATTAATGCGATCAGACGAGTGAAGAAGCAAAACACTAGAAAAACTACTCTGTGTGTAACGTCCTTTTGGAAGCATTTTAATGTACTTGTTTATACAGGGGGTCCCAAAAGTCTCCATAAATAGGGGACTATGTTTTCCATGCGCCTTCGTCAGTGGATGTTCATGGGCGTCCACTTCTCGTTTGGTCCACAACACTTCCAGTCTTTTTGAATTTGTTAATAGGTCTTTCAACAGTGTCGTGTGTGTGTGTGTGTGTGTGTGAGAGATGTGCTTGCCATGTTTCCTGTTACAGTCCATCGCAGCCTTTGTGAGCATTCTTAAAGGCTATCTGCAAAACAAGTGTTAATTTTCCTTATGTATGGAGACTTTTGGGACACCCTGTACATTTAGAAAAAGCTACTTATGTCCTGCCTTGTTCCCCTGTCAATCAAACCCTAGCCAATTTTTTTTTGTTGTTGAAAGCATCCATGGGTGTGAGAAATTACTACAATAACTAGATAAATTCATAATAGATAAATATGAAAATAAGTATCATAGTGCTTAGCTATGATATTGCAGGGGCTTCTTTCCATTAACATCTGACAGATTTTAAATGGTTAAATTAAGAGGAAATTGGGTTTTCCAAAATGGTCATTTTCTAGTAGCTCCTTTGAGATAATATTGATTCCCTTAGTCTTTACTAAGGCATTTTAATATAGTTGTCTTGGATAATCTTGTAGTGTTTCTAAATATTTAGCTAAAGGTGTACTGAGGGCTGGGTTTGGGTGAGAGCTTTGTGTTACTATTATAGCTGTGTTTTGACCAGATTATTTTATGACTCTTGTGTTCACTTGTTTTTGCAGGTTTGGATCACGCTGGTCTCGACCCTCAATATGAGAATTCACCCTGGAGTTCTGGCTCACCCTGCAGTGACTCAAACAGTAACTGGGGCAAAGTGATTGTAGACAGCTGTGATAAGGGAGCCTGGCCTTCCATCACTGGTAGTGACCCAGAGCTGGCCTCAGAATGTATGGATGCTGACTCTGTCTCCAGCTCCGGGTCCGAGAAAAACCTCTGTATGATGGCATCTGGGATCGCTGGTGGTGACACCAATGGCAATAGGCAAGGCAGCAATCAAGGTTCTCATTTCATGGTTGCAAATGGCAGCAATAATGTGGCTAATGGGAGTGTTAAGGGTCCTTGGGGCTCAATGATTAGCACATGTCAAGGTTCCGGAGAGAGCCCCAGTGACAAGCTGGCAGAAGGTGGTCATGGAAAAATGAATGCATGGGGTACCCAAGGTCCCTCAACTAATGGAGGTGTAAATCCAAGTACTCTGAACCCAAATGCCAACCATGGTGCCTGGCCCATTCTGCAGAATGCTGGTCCCAACTCCCACGGCCCTTTGGGCAATGGGAACGGGGGCATCAACGCTCAACGAAGCACCATAGGTCAAGTGCCCAACATCCAGATGTCCTGGGGAAGCCTCCCGGAAAAGGTGGTCGAATCTGAAGTCCATGATACAAGCAAGGTTCTAAGTGGGCAGCCTCAAAACCTTAACACTGAATTTAACGGACCAAATAACACTACTAACCCTATGACCTCTAGTTTACCAAACTCTACAGGTTCGCTGCAGATGAATGAACGATCCTGGCCTGTGAGCACAGGGGGCTCCCCTCAGCTCCAAACTACTCCTGTCTCTAATGGCACTTCCATTTCTCAGCATGGCAACCGTGAGGGGATGAACAGCGGGTCCTACGGTACAGCGTGGGGTGCTCCGCCCAGCACTACTTACTCTGTTGACAAATGTTCTGTCCAAAAAGGCCAAGCTGTGGGCGACACTGTGAACGCAACTCTAATGCAGTCCGGAGCTAATGGATCTTCTGTGAGCGCTGCTTCTTTCAAAAATAATAATGGGATGGTCAGTTGTGGAGGAGGCTGGGACTCTCAGTCCACTGCCTCTCAAAGTGTGACTTGGGGAACAGGTAACAGCATGGGTGCTGCTGGAGCCTCTTGTCCCTGGGGTAGCGCCTCCTCTTCCTCGTCGTCCTCCTCAACGTCTTCAAACACTGGCACTAAAGTCTTGAGTGGGGAGTGGGGCGCATTGCCCAGCAACAATCAGCATTCCAGTGATGGCACAAGCGGGAGCAGGAAGGGAACAAATGGGTGGAAGTCCTTGGAAGATGACGCTCTTGGGATAGGGAGCGGTGGTCAGTCGTCCCAAGGCAGCACCTGGAACCAATCCACAGGCAGCGAAGACAATGGGGAAAACTCGGGAACTCTCAATGACTTAGATAGACAACGTAATGCCAATCGCAAGAGGGGCAACCAGCAAAGTCTGATACAAGCAGCTCTCTCTAGAACTGATATGGACCCAAGGGTGCTATCCAACCTAGGATGGGGACAGACCCCAGTCCGGCAAAACACTGCCTGGGATGTATCCAGATTTGTGAAGAAGGCTGGAAATTGGTCACAACGATGGGGTAGTGGTTCCTCCCAAACGTCAAGCTCCCAAAGTGGATGGGGACACTCACCCAGCACCAACACTAATGATGCTAGTGCATCTGGTTGGGGTGAGCAGAAGCCCACCTCTGGTTGGGGGGAGAAGAAATCTCAGAATGGCTGGGAAGACTCTTTAGCCGGAATGAACAAGGGTAATTCATCTTGGGGTAACGGCAAGGATGACAAATCCTCTTCCTGGAGTAATGGACAAAAGACAAAACAGATTTGGGGTGGCTCTTCTGGACAAGGATGGAGTGGAGAAGGGTCAAGAGGGAACCACTGGGTGGAGCCACAGAAGTCTGGATCTGGAGGTTGGGATAGTGACAGTGACCGCTCTGGTTCAGGATGGAGTGAGACAGGGCGATGTAACACAAACAACACTTGGGGTGGAAGTGGAGGCACTAACACTCCTGACCAAGGTGGTCAGTCAGCTGGATGGGGAGATTCTGTGAAGACTAACAATCAGAACCAAGGCTGGGGTGATCTAATGAAACAAAGTCACTCCAACCCAGCCTGGGGTGAAGATGCAAAATCCAGCAACCAGTCAGAGTGGGGAAAAGGCCAAGATGCCAATGCAGGGACCTTCAAGGCAGGAAATGGTACTCAAACCGGAGCCAAAATCAAGCCAACTGGATGGCTGGGAGGTCCCATGCCTGCTGCTCTGAAAGACGAAGAGCCGACAGGTTGGGAAGAGCCATCTCCTGAATCCATCCGGCGCCGGATGGAGATTGATGACGGCACTTCCGCATGGGGAGATCCAAGCAAGTACAACTACAGCAATGTGAACATGTGGAACAAGAATAACTCTGCAGAGCAGGATATTTCGCTGCAAAAACCACCTCCACCAGCCCCAAGCTCCATGGGGCAAAAAGAGAAAAGCTGCAGCTCAGGTATGGTGCCCCCCCCCCCTTCTCCTCCCCCCCCCCCCAACCCCATGTGCACTGGCAGTGGCTCACAGTCTGTATATATTTACTGCTTGGTAGTCAGGCCTTGGGAATTCTCTGCACACTGTCCTCCCACCTACATGCACTTTCTGTCCTACTTTCCCCTCCCCCTTCATCATTTTCAATACTTGTGGTAGCTATGTTAGGTTCTTGTCTTCCTTCTCATGCATAATTGCAGTGTAATGAAATTGTCCAACAGTGTAGGAAGAGACCACACACAACTACAGTTTGGAGTGAAAATTCAAAAACAGCCCTATTCCTTTCAGAAGAGGTTGTATGATGGCTCTTATTTTGGAGGGGGGGGGATTATTTTGTATTTTTTTTAAATATTATTTTTGAAAGAAAGCCGGCAACCCTTATTAGACTTCGACTATAAGTACAATCATTTCACCAAATATTTGAGAGTGAATCAAAATATATGTGGATTACCTTAACTTGTACACATAGGAAGAATAAACATGTTGAAATACTTATGTAATTATTTTGAGAATGCAACCAAAGGACATAAAGCAGACAGACAGAGAGAATTTCTTGATTTATTTCAGCAGCCCCATAAATATTGCAGCCCCTTTTTGTGAACACTTCACTTTCATTCAAATCTTTTTGGATGTTCTAAGCTGCATTTGGAAGCAGCGTTTTAAATATGAAAAACCGCTTTGACCAGCAGTTTTCATCACAAAAAGATGTTTCGTCTGAACAAAGCCTAACTTTCTTTAGCTACCAAGCCACATTGGAGACTAACGTTGGTTCAGTCGAGATATCTTTATGTGACGTCAACTAACTAGCTTTGGTGGCTAACATAACTTACGTCAGTACATGAATATCTATAAGTTATCTAGGTTAGCAATTTCTTTAGTTGTAAAATAGGCTACATTAGTTATATCTTTTCAGTATCTGCTATTGCTAACAAGAATTACGGACGAAATGGCTATTCAGATTGGCATTTGGAATAATTTCAGTAGTATAAGGAGCATTGTCTAATAACGTGTATTTAGTAGGGTCAGACCAGTATAAAACATTTTTTTCAAAACTGATTGTAAGGAACTAAAAAAATTATTATATACAACAATAGTTGGATATGGAAAAACAACAAGCCATGGAACCAGGATTTATCTGTCAACATGCACATCAACAAGTCCTTAGTATTAAAACAGCTTGCTCCTTGCCAGGGCTACATTTTAGAGTGGATAAATTGGTTAGTTATGGCATACTGATGGGCTACACAGATTTTAGTATAGCCATGTATCTTATTCTTTATTCCCTTTGCAACTTACAGTTCAATTAACTTCTCAAATGCTGACTATCCTATCAAGCGCTAGGGTGTGCATGTGCGTGCGACACAGATTTGTACTACAGCCGCAACTTCTGCTATGAAAGGTCAGCGTGATTCTTCTCTGGGTGAGCTTAGCTGTACTTGGTGAGAAGCAGGCTAAGGTTACAGTCATATGCTAGCAACTTGAGCAGCGGGGCACACTGAACCAAGCTATTTCTGTCGGAGGAATGCAGGACATGCGCTGAACGGTGAAAGTGCAGAAACCCCAGTGGTCAGATGCAAACTGATCCAATCAGCAGCGCTGGAGAGTAAACATGGCTTACATAAGTGTTTATATTGGGGGAGGGGGGGGGGTATTATGCAGGCTGGTGCTGGAGGACAGTGTTGCACTCAGAGTTCATTACCATGCACAGTTCTGAGATTAAGAGTGTGATTCATTAAACATACAGATTTCCATATAATTCTTGGATGTAAGATCCAGATCTTCAATCAAAGAACAGTTGCAAATAAAATAAGCGTTTACTCTATCTTTGCTAATAGCGTAATGGCAACAATTCAATTACCCGTCCTTACAATCCACACTGCATTCTTTCAGAAGTGTGTCCATTCAGAAGACACCCTAAGGACAGCTGCCATTGCAATGTCTATGTCTTGGGAAAGATTATCATTTACGCATCATATAAGCATTGCTATAATCCGTTCAATCCACACCTCACACATTTTGCATGTGCTACTGGTACTACAGTGAAGAGTGAAACTGTAAGTAAGGAAGCTTTGTTACTGAAAGTGGAGGCACATCTCTGCCAGAACATCACTTTTAAATGAGCCATATCTACCTTTGTTAAATTTTCTTGATGCCACCTGCACTAGATTGTTCAGCTACTCCCAAGAATTGCTGTACAGTATTTTTGATGTACCACGTGTGTGCAGGATGGGAAGAGCTGTCTGCAGGGCCTCAAAAGGCAGAGTCCTCGTCATGGGTGGAGCCTAAGGTGGACATTGGCACGTCTGCGTGGGGAAAACCGATGGATTCTGGGTCGAGC